>WTXG01000076.1:0-157946 GCA_022496185.1 Multifurca ochricompacta | reverse complement strand
TTCAAGGCACTTTGAAATGAGACCTTGGCCAAATCTAGTTTGCCTGTTGCCAGATAAACCTCCCCAAGTCCCTGATAGTCATTTCCCTGACCAAGGGCATCATTAGCAGCTCTGTGGAATTCTAAGGCTTTGTGATATGTGGCTTCTGCCTCACTGAACTTTCTAGATCTTGGTATATGTCTCCAAGGCCTCCATAATCATTCCCCTGTGACAATATGCCATTAACAGTCTTGTGCAGCTCCAAAGCCTTTTGAAACAGTCTTCTGCCTCATGCAATTTATTTTGGTTTCTATATATGGCCCAAGTGAGTAATAGGCATTTCCTTGACCCATCATACTGCCAGAAGCCTGGTGAAGTTCCAGAGCCCTCTTCAATGATACCTCTGCTTCATTTGTTTTGTCAAGCATTCTGTAAATTTCTCCAAGTTATGATGACATTTTCCTTCTCCAATAACTTTTTGTGGCTCTTGTAAATGTTCAAAGCTTCTGATATAGGGCTTCTGCCTCATCAAATGCACTCTCCCTCTATATATGTCACCAAGATCATGCAGATATCAGCATGTAGAGGAGTACTCTTATATGAGCTAGACAAGCACAGCATCTCTGCCTCCTGCAATTTATGCTTAGCACCTTCCATGTTCCCTGAGAAATATATAATTTTCCCCATCTTTGAAGACATTGGACTAATAATGACCTGCTCCATGTTTTTGCTGAACAACTGAACAGTTTGACTGGTCAGCTTATCAGAAAGGTCCCCAATACTTTGATGAAACTCTGAAAATGCAATAATAGCATTAACAAGCCCTGGAAGGTCTTCATAATTGACTCTAAAGACTAATAGCATGGCCTTTGTGTTGTTCACTTCCAAGACCATTTCAGCATAGTTCTGTGCCTTTGGGGACGGGAAGATGCCAGTGTGATATAGAACTCTTTGAGTGAAGCTTCATGCTTAGGTGACATAAACCTTGCTTATTGCAAAAGTGACGAACTATGGGATGGTTTGATATCTCTCTCCTGTTATGGCTATCAAGCTGCATTGCTGAAGCACATGAAGCCCGGAGTGCATCTCTATATCTCCAAGAATCTCTTCAAACTTATCCACTTGTTTGATATGCATTCCATCTGGAAGCATGCTAAGAACACCAAGCAGATCCTTGGCAGATGGATTAGCCCTCATCCTCCCACTATTAATGGATAGCTGGATAGAATATTCAATATTCAATAACTTGTGAGCCTGTCCCCTTTGAAGAATTCCTGTCTGCTTTTTACACCATTCTTTCCACAGTAATGATGGTGGTGTGACCTGGGAAAGATGGGCCAACAAATCAATGGCAAGAGGCACATAGTCCACTGCCTTCAGAAGCTCCTCTGCAAATTCATCATAGTTGTCACTAATCTTCTGCCAGATTTCCTTTCCAGCATCATGGCCCAGAGTCTGTAGTGGGGGGAGAATAGGTTGTGTCCACTGTGTCCTGGCTGGCCTCTCTGTCCCTCTCATTGTGAGCATCACAGTGACAGAATGCAGCTCAGTAATCCTGGACAACAGTTGTTCAACAGTGTGTTTGGTATCACCATCCTGGTCCCAAGGTGATTCAAAGTTATCAAGACACAGGATGCACTCCTTTGCAATTAATGCAGCATGTATGTGAGACCAGGAGGCATCCGAACCAGACTTGAAGACACCAAGTGATTTGGCAAGTTCAACCAGGAGAGCTCCAGATGAGAAGATTGATTCACAAGGAATGAAATATCTGGCATGACCAAAATGTTCTTGGACACGGCATGGGTGAGGACTGCATTGGCAAGGGTTGTTTTTCCATGTCCACCAGGTCCTAGAATTGCGATTCGGGCAGGATGGGAAACAATGCTGGTGAAAATCGTGTGAATAATCTGAGCCAGCTCAGCATCGCGCCCAAAAAATATCTGAGGTTTCGATGGCAAGGACCTGAGTAGTGTCAACATATAGTTGTGCCAAAGGTACTAAAGAGAGTTGCATACGTGATCTCAGGTGTCGGACCAGGAAGTACGGTCAAAGCAACCTGTTGAATGTGTCGGTCAATCAGTTTCACTTGGCAGGGTGAGCCCATACCTTGCGCTCTTGAATGAATTGGGTTAAGATTGTCAAAGAAAGTTTAGCCTGCAAATAACTCGTCAGAAGAATGGCATGTATGATAAGATTTAGTACAGACCTGGAACACCTGAAGCACATTGGATAGCTTCCCATCATATTGCTTCACCCTCCTTAGCATATCCGTACGAAAAAGAACTTTCTTGATTCCTCCAACCTCGGCGCACTCTTGAAGTGCTTTATCTATCCGTCCAGATCGCTTGTTTTCGATTAGACCACGATGACGATGAGTAAACTAGGACATACGTTTGAAGGGATCGAAGAATAGCACGGAGAGTGGGAGGCAGCTCGTCTTCCTTCAGATCGTGCATTTGGCACATTTCTCCGACGTCAATAATGACACTCCCCACGCTGGCCAGCTTTTGCATCACCGCTCCCCACTCTTCCTTGTATAAATTGACCTCCTGATGATACATTGAACAATTAATCAGCATACTAGACAATTGATAGGGTGACGTGTGACCTACATCTCGCATCTTGAGCGCTTGAAGTATGATGCCAGCAATTGGGGAAATGTAGGGGATCTTTCCCGCCAATGAACTAACTTCCTTCAGAGCAGCAAGAGATGTTTCGAGCACTCCAATCGCAACGTCAACCGATCCACCGATTGGTTCCGATGAGGATGGATCTTTGTTACCAGTGGCTGGAAAAGGTCGGCGTGAGGAAGTAGGAAATACGATACTTCAGGGTTGATGGCACTCACAAATTGCTAGATGATCGCTGCGAGATGACGGACTGAAGATACCACGAATTGCTTTCCTGAATGAAAATTGTTTGGATTGCATGATTTCGACTTTTCTTTTTGCGGTTGTACACGAATAAGATTGTGTGAGTCTGAGAGAGCGAAGCGGCCTCGAGGGTCTTGCGCCACTTGCCAGAAGTCGCCTTACTCTTCCCCACCGCCAACATCCTTAAAGTGGTAATATTGTCACACGCGGTGATTTGTAATAATATTTATTTTAAAAAGGAAAGTTATCACAAATATCATTACAAATTAGTTGGAATAAGATCAGATAAGGATTAGATAAGAACTTTGGTGTTTCTCGCGCGTTCTTGCTGCTACCCAACGTCCCAACTCAGACCTAATCCAGCTCGCAAGGTCATCTCACCGAAGGAGGCCTTGCGAAGGCCGCGTGTCCTGGATGAAGATGAAGGGGGTGAGGTCGTTGCATGAGCAGAGCCAGTCCTTCACTATTAGATAACTTTCCTTTTTAAAATAAATACTATTACAAATCACAGTCGTGTGACAAGATTACTACTTTAGGGATGTCAGCGGTGAGGGAGAGGTGGGTGAGCTACCTGCTAGCAGCGGGAATGTGGCGTTGACCAAAGAGCGGAAGCCTTGGCCTTGTCCTTCCCCTCATAGCGTTCTCACAAGTTTCTGCACTATCCGACTTCAATTTCTAATGTCCCTATATATTTGCGTCGAGCATATATAAATTTCATATCTCCCCTTCTTGTTTTCCTGGCATATTCGCGAGAGATTCCTCATTATCATCACTGCGGCCCTCTTGATACTCATCGCCCCGGTCATCTAATTTGGAGAAATCTCTCTGTCAGGGTCGTTTGTTCAATCAATAACTTGTACACCTTGGCACCCGCTCCCGCGCTGCTCAGATAATGTCAGACTCGAAATCGGATGAGCTTGGTCAGCATTGTTTTGAATGACAAGTCTCGCTTTCTTGCTGTCTAGCCCGCACAACCACTGGAGGTGCCATACTCAAAGACTCAGGTGCTCCGAGTCAGTTACTAACAGACAGCTATACAGCTAATGCATCCAGACGGATCTGGCCTAACCCGCAGAGCAGTGTCGATTCAAACATAATTTGTGGTCCCATGGCTGCTCATTATTATCAGTATCGGTACCACTTTGGCTCGCCTGGTGATGAACAATGGACCGACAATGAATAAAGGCGCCGATTCTGGAGGTAAAATGTGTACCCCACCCCACTTCAAGTTTAGCGCGCCAGGCTGGGCATGGTCCTGAGAGCGATCAGCGAGTAATCGACTTGGCGCGCTCAAAGCGCACACACTCAGGAGTTGGTTTTCTTGATCGTCGTTATCTACATTCATCTCCGGACTGTCTTTGCCCAAGGTTTTGAGGGGGGCGTCAGAGAGATGTGCAAGAGAAGACATGGACTACGTTGATATGACGAGCGCTAACATAGTCAAATGGGTCGGCTCAATACTTCCGGACTTGAGAAAACGTAGTAATAAAAAAAAAAAGCGATCGTATTAAACAGTACAAATACAAAATATCAGCTCTAAAAATGAAATGTAGTTATGCACCAAAGCCATATAGGGTACGCCCTGACCGCTTGAGAGCATAGACAACGTCTAATGCGGTGACGGTTTTCCGTTTAGCGTGCTCAGTGTAAGTTACGGAGTCGCGAATGACCTAGAAGTGGTATGGTAAGACCAAGATGACAACCAAAAACAATAAAGGCCTCCTCACATTCTCAAGGAATATTTTGAGAACGCCACGAGTCTCTTCATAGATCAGACCGGAGATACGTTTCACACCACCACGACGTGCGAGACGACGTATAGCTGGTTTGGTGATACCTGGCTACGTGTAAGAGAGTGGCAAAACAAAAGGGAATAATAACGCTTCACACACCTTGGATGTTGTCACGTAGAATCTTACGATGGCGCTTGGCACCGCCCTTTCCGAGACCCTTTATGAAAAGTGATACAACTCAGTAAAATAACTTTGATTCAAAGAATAGGTAAATACCTTTCCACCTTTGCCGCGTCCAGACATGATGTTTTTATTTAAAGTTGAGAAAGTAGGTAGTGAGGTGGTGAGTGGTGAGTGTGTGAGTGTGTGAGTGTGTGTAGGTAGAAAGTAAGGTGAGGCCTGGCCCTAATAAAGGGCTCCTTCGGCCTTAGCCGGGGTTGTGGGTTGTGGCTGTGCTTGTTGGGTGTTTGTTGATCAACGCGTCGTTTAAAGCACGTGACTGGCGCGTTCAATAAAGTATATATACTGCCGCCCTGCCCCTTCCCTCAGGGTTAACTTTCATTGTTCTCGTCTTCACCGTATTCGTCGCATATTTCATTATTCATCAATGGCTCGTACTAAACAAACCGCCGCAAATCCACCGGTGGTGATCAACTGCCTTGTCTCCACTTTTGGAGGTGCCCATATTTAACTTTGCTTTTTAGGCAAGGCGCCCGCAAGCAGCTGGCCGCCAAGTCCTCAGCACGCAAAACTTCCGCAGCGGTGAGTCAACTCGTCTTTTTTTGTCGATTGATTTCAACTAAGTAATGGTTTAATATAGGCGGTCACTGGCGGTGTAAAGAAGCCTCATCGCTTCCGCCCCGGAACTGTCGCCTTGCGTGAAATTCGTCGTTATCAAAAGTCGACTGAACTTCTCATTCGCAACTCCCCTTTCAACGTCTCGTTCGTGAAATTGCACAGGACTTCAAAGTAAGTTTTTTGTGATCCCCTTGCGTTTTTTTTTACTGATCCTCCTCTCCCTCCCCTCTCGCTTAAAGACCGACCTGCGCTTCCAATCATCTGCCGTCATGGCATTACAAGAGGCGGCTGAAGCCTACCTCGTCTCACTCTTTGAGGACACCAATTTAGCTGCTATTCACGCGAAGCGTGTCACCATCCAACCGAAAGATCTCGCACTCGCACGTCGGTTGCGTGGGGAGCGCACGTAGTTCAGGCTTACTAGCTATATGTCCTGTTTGTATATTGTACACTAGCTTATATCATTGTTTCTTCCCAGCCATGAGCAAGTGTGACTCGACCTGAGTTGATATCTTATTTCATTAAATTTGTATTTGTAATCAAAATTATAACAACCCAGTGTACGCACGCGGCATGCACTTCATCCCCGCTGAACACCAAGTTGGTCACATCCCTGACCTACGACCACCTCAAAGCCTATCGACGATAGAATCCGCTTGCGCCTCAGCGATCACGTCCTCTGGCATCACCGTCACCATCCACCGTTTCCGCATCAACGGACGATACGGCCGCATCATAGATCCATTCTCCCTTCCTCCCTACCAACCCCAGACCACTACCACTGCTATTACTTCCCTCACACCCGCCGCTCATCGATCGCCGACGATTGACGATTCTCTTTTTCACCGCCCGTGAAGACTGCTTCTGTTTCTGCTGCTTTGGTACAACGGAAAGAGCGACGTCATTAACTTTGGATTTCAAGACGATGGACGGTTTGCGACGTCGATGCTTGGGTGATTCTGGACGATCCTCCACCTCCACCTCCACCTCCACCTCCACCTCTACCGAAGTAGATGTCGATGGATTCCCAAAGAGCATGCTAGAAATAAAAGTGGGTCTTTTACACCCAGTAGAAGAGGCGGTAGAAGAAGAGAAAGAATTATCCACAACCTCTGACATGCCACTACCACTGCTACCACTGCTCCTGCTATCATCGTCACCGCTGTTGTCGTTGTTGTTGTCGTTCCAATTGAGCGATTGGTACTGTTCCTGACTCGCAGCGAGGACTTGCTGGATTTTAGCCGCCCATTCCTCGAGGTCGTACAACTTGTGTAAGAGTAACTTGAACGTAAACGGATACCACCGCTTTCCTTTCAAGAACAACAACGGAAAGTGCGCCCCTCCTCCTCCTTTGCTGTTTCTCCGACCTGGAATCATCCCCTGATGACGAATGGATCGTGATGATGGCGTTTGGATCGTGCTCTTGCCTCTCGGGGACGATGACACTGAAGACGGTGATGGCGACGACCCTGATACTGTGTTTCGTTGTTGTTGTCGTCGCGGTTGTATCGACTGCTGTGAGCACTTGTCGTCGACCGTAATCGCGGCTTGGTTCTCGTTCACTACCAACGACTGCTGACGCTGCTGCTGCTCCTGTCGCTGTATGAGGGACTGGGACCTGGAAGTGGTGGCAATGACGGTAGGTGTCAATGTGATCATTGTCGTTGTTCTTGTCGGCCGCAACGGTGGTGGTGGTGGTGGTCTTCGTTTAGGAATGCCCGCCACTACCGCCCTGGCCTCAGCTCCCCTCTCAAGCTCATCATCTTCTTCATCATCATCTCCGTTCATGGTGGGCTCATCCTTAGTGATGATGGTCTCTGACAATTTCTGTAAAAGAGGCGCGATGTCTTCCGGAATCGAAGATCCGTCTTCGTCCTCTTCTGCTGCTGTTACTTCCGTCTCGTGAGTCAATAATGACTTTGACGCTTGGTGGTTCGAACTCCTTTCCCCATCATGTTGTAATAATGGTGGTGGTGGTGGTGGTGGTGGTGATGGTGGCCGTCGTCGAGTGAGTTTCCCAAAAAAGTAAAACAACCTTGCAAACTCGGTCGACTTTTTGTATCGCGTTGTCGGAGCTCCCCCGTTGTTATTATCGTTGTCGGCGGTGGCGGTGATAGGAGACGAGAACGAGGACAAGTAGTCCATGATGATATATATATATGAGAATAGGAGTGTAACCGGTCCCGTTTTCGTGAGTAGCACCCCCCACGTTTTGTTGCGTGTCCCTATAACGAGCTGGTAGTCTTTCGCTCTTATCATATTATATTATATATAGACTTTGTGCGTTCCTCCCTTCCCCTTCTTCCCCACAACAACGACTGTGGCCGCGGCGCGTGTGGCGTGGCTGTTGCTGTTGCGTTCTTTTTCTTTGTTCTTGTTCTCACTTTAGCCACACGCATGGACGCACGCGATCAGACTTCTCACCATCTCACCATCTATTCTTCTAAAACGTTTAAAAAATTAAATTAAATTGAAAATCTATCGTAAGCATTCGCCACGTGGTGTCCCATTTATTTTTATTCACTGGTTTGTGTTTGTGTGTGTGTTCAAAGAACCTCCAAGCGAGGGGCAACCTTTACCCCTCCAACGAACTGCCGTATCGTTTCACATACAATTATCAAGAACTCTGATTGCAACGTGGTTGCTTAGTTTCAAGAGGTCCTCCTCCATACCTTGATCCTTTTTTCCCTCCTTTCTATCTCGAAGGTGGCCCACTGAGCATCTACGTCATCCTTCGTCAATCCAAAAACTCTTTCTTGTTCGTTCATCTTATCCCTCTTATCGTCTTCGTTCGCCGTAGCTGTGACCTGCAACGGCAAGTTCCAGTACGAGAACCACGAGCTCCACCGAACCCACTCCAGGCTTTTGAGGTTCTGCGCCAACCTCATCGTCGCCAACAGTTCGTCCTCGCGAGTGCTGAGTCCATGAGTCTCCCAGCATTGTACGCATTTTGTCGGGGTATAGGGTCTACACCCTAGTCCAGTAGCACCCTGCTGTTGCCTAGCCAAAGCGTCGCTTCCTCCTCCCCCCCTTGGTCGTTGCCTGTCTATTAGATGCAATCTAGGGCGCTCCATCTGGCCATCTAATGCGGGGGTGTGAGGAGCAGAGAACGAGTCGTCGAAAGGGCAGTCTATGAAGTAGTAGTGGTCCTCTCTTGTCAACGAGTGGTCTTCGATGTGTTTCTTCAAGACAACAGGAGAGGAGAGGAAGACTCCGATAGAGAGGCGTTTCAGATTTGCTAACGGTTGAAGACACCTCCCGTAGAGCGTCTAAAAAATGTGAGGTGATCTACTAGTGGCACCCACAAGCACGGTTTTGCACCCACCGCCAGATCTCTAGCAGTAGTAGTATCGCAAGAAGAAGCATCGACGCCAACGGGAGAGTGCTTCACGCCGGAGCTCGATTCTTCAAAGCAAGCCCAACAACAGTCAGTGCTCAATCGTTCGATCACGCTCAGCTCCAGCTCTCTCAGGTTCGCGCACCGCCGAGCGATCTCTTTCAGGAGTAGCTGGGTGATCCGTGGCAAAGATCTAAGCTTGAGAGATACGAGCGTGGTCACCGGTAAGTGAGGGAAAACGAGGAGTATGCTCGCAGCGAGGGAGAACACGGAGACTGATTCGCAAGTCAGTTCCAGGGACCAGAGCTTCATTTTGGAGACCGGTAGAGACCTCTTTTCGATTATCTGCATGGTCGTCGAAAGGTGCCTTCGAAACTGGTTGTCAATTGAAATGTGCATATATGTACACACGCATATATATATATATGCGTGTGTGCGTGCGTCACATGGCCTCACCGGATCCATGAACAACAATTTGGGATATCGAGAATTCGACCTGCCCTGGTGAGTTTACTCACCGTTAATCGAGAAAAGTAGGCGCGAAGGGAGATATATCGGAGTTGACGTGATACCACCGATAAGGCTGCGATGGACGAAAAAGCGCGTGACTGGGAGAGCAAAACCTCCTCTACGATTCCATCTATGATCTCGACTGGGAGGGACATCTGAAAAAAAAAAACCCCCCTTCACCCGTTAAGACCTTGAACTACTTTTTCTCACCAAAAATATTAAAAGAAAAAAGAAACGTATCTGACCATATTCCTCGCTGGAGAAGACGCAAACTGATCTGGCAAATAGATTTGTGCAGGCACATAAGACATATGGTGATTAATAGGGAGCGATCCCGATAACGCAAATGCAAGACGATACTGTACAGGATGCGAAAATGCAAATGAAGAGTGGTTACAGATGACATTAGGACCAGACACCCCATACAGGAGAGACATGGGTCGAGTCACGTGGTTCCCCCATAGTTAATGTGATCAGGGGGGAGGGAAAGCATTAGACGATGACGAGAAGAGAATCAGTGGTAGTAGTAGTAGTAGCATATCGCTTTTTGCTCTCCCCGCGTCTGTCTCCTGAGCACTATCGAGCTCTTGGACAAGCCACTGATCTCCAAGAACAAACATGTCACGATCAGGGAAGACTTCCGTGATATCGCATTCGAAGCCCTCAGTGGAGAGCGTATACCGTCGCCAAAGCGTCCGTTTCTCATTCTCTCCCATCTTGATGCCACAGTCAAGGAGGGCGAACTGAGGCGGCGTCTGCATCTTTCGGAACGTCTGGCCGACGGCGAACTTCTCATCAAGGAAAAGTCGCTCGCAGAGCGGAGAGGTGATGGTCACGAAGCTTGTCGCGACGCATACGGTCTTCCCGTCGCACAAGAGGTGGACTTCGCGACGCTGGGTGATGGGATCCTCGGGTGAAGCAGGTTGCGTACGCGGCGATGTGTGAGCGTAGATGGGCTTGATATTGATGGTACGCGCAAAGAACGCGCTGCGCGACAGGAGGAATTAGACGGATTGAGAGCCGTGTGAGAAAGTACAAGTACTCACCTAAGCAGGCGTTGGAGGTCACCCTGAGCTGAGAGCATGATGCGTTCAAGACCGGTCAGATCTGGGGGCCATGAGAACTAGCAATAGCCCAGTCAGTCGCTGCTCTATGGGCAAGGGGACGTGGGGTGGAGCGGGGGAGAGGGGAGGGGCTTACCTCTACGCTCGTAGCATTCGCCTTGAAGGAATCGATGACGGCCATGTCTATTCAAAGTAGTAAAGATGATTCCTTTGACTGGTGACGTTAAGGGTAGCTCTGGTAGAGAGTTGACTTCTCAAAGTCAGGAAATAAGGGGGAATGATGATGTCCAGATGTTGGAAAACAACTCTGCTTATACGCCTCTGTGCCCGATCGCTTCCCTAATACAAAGACGATCTAGCAACCCCGCCGCTCATCCCGTTCAATTGAGGTGTGAAGACGCTCGAGGGATGCCGAGAGTTCCGGAATCAGGGGTACACACTAGCCTGTAACAGGTGCTACGTAAAGTTGCCGCCGTAGACTTGGTTTCGTTCGTTCGTACTAGTAGAGGGTTCTGACACTGGCTTGTCCAGGATATATGACACCGCATGAGGTTTTTTTTCTCCGAGGGGTGAGGGCTTAGAGAGAACCGACTGATGCCGTGCTCGCCGGTTTGCAAGAGTAAGCTGGTTCGAGAACTTGCCCATAGCATCACGAACCAAGCATAGAAGAAGATCTGATCAAAGTGAGAAAACAACAGACACGAACGCTAAACGCCAAACGCAAGCGCAAGCGATAACGAGAACGAGAACGACAAATGCCAGTACTAAGGCTCCGGAAGCAAGGGGGAACCGAACCCTGAAAGAAGAAAGCGTGCATTATACTAAGCTAATCCCAGAACTAGTGGGTTTGAAATGACTATACAGAGGTCCGACTCGTTGGTCATGACTCCCGAGAGGGTCGTAACACTCACTCACTTCACTTCATCCCGCTCATGGCTTATCGGCCATTCAGCCACAGAACAGAGAGACCCTTAACGCTCACCAACCCGGAAGGATCTTAATCTTAATCAACTTGATTTTAGGGCTCATCAGATTATACCGATACATGATTCATTCATCCTGCTGAAGTAAGAAATCGGATCGGATTATGTTGTTCTGAACTTGCGGTTGCGGTTTTTGTGGATATTATCCGTGGGCCGTTCAAAGTTCAAAAACAAGGGGTTTCAAATATGCCGCCCGGGGGGGAATTCGCGAGTTTCAAAAATAAGTATTAAGTGAACTGTTTAACGACGACTACGGATCGACACATTGGATTGTTCGGTTAGTTTTATATGACTGGATCTGCCCAGAATGGTGGCGGCGATGCGGAATAGAATGGAAGAAGTTACAAGAAGTTATGAAATGGAATAGCATCATCATCACACACCCTTGGCTACGCTACGTAAGTAACAACAGCCCAACCTTCTATCACTGTGTCATCATTAACAACATTAATGAACGGTGGGCTTCTCTTCGCTTATTATAATGTGTGCCAGATAAATGGTAGCAGTATTAGTACTGTAGGCAAGGGTAATGTCCCATTAGAAGGATCATTATGCCGTTCTGACCCTTGGTCAGGTGTATGAGCGGTCCTCGCTCGCATATTTTCCAGCCCCCTTCCTGCCATCCCCTTTATCCCAACAACTTCTCTTGGTTAGTTTATTCAGTCTGTCTTCGCGAGCCTCATACACATTGCGCATACCAATGTACACACACACACACACACACACACACACACACACACACACACATTCATTATTTTTATTTCAAGTAACTCTACAACGCGAGACTGACACACCAAATCCGCGAGGCAGCTCGTGCAATCAACAATCAACAAAGCCTTCGTGAGACACCACTAACCATACACATTCCTCTTTTTTTAAATTTGTTTGGACAATCCGTCTACTGCGCCGCCAGCTGCTTCTCAATACGTAGCAAATCGTTAATGGTGTCCAAGACGGTGTCTTGCCATTTAACGTAATTCTTGAGCCCAAGAACGTTATCAGTTGCGCTGGTATCCAGCTTAACAGACGGCCCGATTGCGGGTTCGTTATCCGTGATAACTGGCAGGCGTGCCTTCAAATCTGGCCTGACCTCAGCGATATACTTGATTGCCTCCGTCCACGTGAACGTGCTTGTGGACAGGATGAACCGCTTCAGTGTATCGGACGGAGGCAACTTGAGCGCGAGCACATGCGCACGCGCGACATCGCGAACGTCGACGTTCAACGGAGGAGTTCCGTTGTTGCGATTGTACCCCCTGACGGGACGCCCGACAGGTCCGGCGATGAGCTCGTAGATATACAGGTTCGTACCCGTCGCGACAGAGTTGTAGACTTGACCGGTACCCGTGGGTCCGAAGACGTAAGACGGGTGGATGGTCGTGATGTCGAATTCGGGATGGTCGCGCTTGAAGTCACCCGCGGCACGGTCTGCGAGAGCCTTGGAGACTGAGTATACGGTGAGAGAGGTCGCACCTGGTTTGAACGCATCCTCGTACTTATCAGGGTTATGAGCTATAGGGGGATCCCACGTCAGTTAGATTGTTCTTCCAGGAATGTGTGTGGGAGAAGGCATCAAAATCTCCCTGCCTCCCCCCCACCCCAACTCTTTGCACTCACCCGTTTCGTTGATCCTTATGTCTCTCCAGAAGTCATTCAGGGAGATAAGCGATGCCATGCTCGCTGTGATGACGAGCTTCTTCACGTCAGCGGCCAAAGCAGCCTCAAGGACGCGGGTTGTACCGAGACAGCAGTCTATAGAAAGAAGTGATCGGTCATGATCATCAACAAGTCAGGGATCGGGCAACGAGGAATACAAACTTCAAGGATGACTTCTGGGCTGCCGGCGTTGGCGAGCGGGGAGGCAACATGAATGATGGCATCGACTCCTAAGAAATCATTGAAGATGCCATTAATTAGGAGGCTGCTGAATCTACATACCTTTGATGGCCTCTGAGAGATCCGAAGTGGCCAGGTCTTCGATAACTGTGGTTGTGAACCTTTCACCGAAGGATTCGTAGCTCTTGCTGATGCGTGAGACGTTCTTGCTCCGCACCGCACTGACAACGGAGACGGGGTCGTTTCAACGCAAATTTCCGGGATTGAGATACGACAAGTGCGTACCCACGGACAGAGTAACCTTGTCGCAGAAGCTCGTCCACGACATGGGAGCCAATGAACCCGGAAGCACCAGTAACCTGACATCCTAGTCAGATTTGGCAAAAAGCATGTCGATTCACGTACGAGGGAGAGGTCATGATAAAGGAGATAAACAAAGAAAAGATGATTGGGACCATTGGAGCGCGCGATTCATCCGCTATATGTACCGTAGTAGGATGATTTCGATCTCGGCATGACCTCTCATCTCCTCCGGTGCTGGCTCAGTTGTCTCAGTCCAATTAGGATCGGAAATTGCATTCACTGCCTGTATAGATATATTTCAGACTCACGAATATTGTATTATCTTCTTTTCTTCTCTTCATTCATTCAGCGATTCGGCCAGCCTACAACTCCTAAAACCCACTTTGAAAGCGTCTCGTTCATCGATTTGTCATTCATTGCTGTACTTATGTATGAAGGGGCATCAAGAGAGAAGAAGGATTAATGGCAGTGTTGACGACGACGATTCTGCTGCATCAGGATCAGCAAATAGCAAATGCAAAGCAAATGGAATTGCGGCTGTGGCGTACAGTGTATGCGCTTCAACCACTGGATGCATTGTGACGCATCACGTGATGTACATACAGAGACAAACTATATGTAACGCGCCTCACATCTCCTGAGCCTGCCTATAGCTATCTGCATTGGAGTCGTGTATTCAGTTTTGGGTGTTTACCAGGAAACTGTTTTTTTAGTATGTGGAATAAAATCTGCAAGCTGTATTATGTGTTGGAATAGCAGCCACATCACGGATAGATACCGGAGATGCCGGCCCGGACCAACAACTACTATACATGTTTAATCATTTACACATTCACATTCCAAAACGCGTATCCCAATAAGATAGACTACTGCGTAGTTTAGAACCTAGTCTTCCACCACAAAGACTGAGCTATTCGCTCTATAGTCTCCCACATTATGCATTACATGGAATGTAGAAGTAAATCATCGTGGAGACCACGTTCAACGCACGGTTACTAACGACGATAAAGAACACTGTAGACGTGAAGGATTGTGCTTCTACTGCTTGCGAAAGGGACACTTATCTCGTGACTGCCCTCAAAAGAAGCCACACGAGCTAATGTAACGGCTGTTACCTGCGTTGATTCGATGGATAGGTAGGAGACTGGGGGTTCCGATGGCTTATACGCGTTACATATTGTTTATCTCTGTATGTACATCACGTGATGCATCCAGTATGCGTCAACCTCGCCTAACCTACTGACTAGTACTATGTTTTCTACCATTTCACAAAGTTTACGTCAACCCTGGTTAATATGTTCCCGTTGAACGTGGCGGTATTTGTATATTTTGAGAGGCGGGCTCATTTTAGTTGTTGTAGATTCAGGCGGACGCATGGCATTGGAACGGGAATAATGGTTTACTTAAAGTTCGATAACGCTCCCTTTTTATTTGTAATGCTATTCATTTTAATCAAGTCGTGCTAGTTGATGTCCGGACGTATTTGCGTGTGGGACACAAAGAAGGAATACGTCTCCATATTCGGGTAAGTACCCGGTGGACCAGACTAGTTAGGGAGTAGAGTGAGTAATTAATTCTTTACCTGCAGGAGGAGTAATCAAAAAAAAAAAGCTAGGCTAGAGGGAAAATGTCACAAGCCTTAAACACTAGAAGAAAAGGCCTTCAAGAATGGGCTTCTTCTGTGTGCAAGGAAAAAATACAAAGTGGGTAAACCCGCTGAGATGTATATGGATTTGAGTTATCCAAAGTCCTATTGTCGTTGTCGACACGGTTATATAGAGAGCAACACTCCCCGATTGATTTCACTAATTTCGGCTGCCGCCCCCCACCCCCCTGCCGTGCTCCAAAAATATTACATTAATAGTCATAACGACATGCCCCCTATTCATGAGGAAGGCCGACGGCGGCACGTCGCACCTTGGTTGGACAAACAGAAAAAAAAAGAAGAGGGAGAATATACAACACATAACGCATCACCAAATGACTCCTTTCCGTTCCGTTTGGAAGGTATGTATGTTTTGGTTTTCATGGATGAAGTACTAGATGGTGCTAATGACCCCCAGTGATACATACCGAATGGGTGTCATCGAGCTATACCTTTTATGTGATGGCCAGGAAGTATAGACATGGGAAGGCACACCCTAGATAGGCCGCCGAGATGGGAGGATGACGGCCTTATGCAATAGTCCGCATTCTACGGGGGTGAAAGTTCAATGGAGGGTGTGCGAGTTCCAATCCATCGATCAATCCAGACTCACCACTTCGTATGTGGTAATTTCATACGGCACCCCTCAAATACCTTAGGACTCCTTGATTTCGAAACCCATACTTTCTGTGTAACTTGTTATCAGATCCCTTGAAGCTGCGAGAGTTGCCATTGGAAAGTGATGCTGCGCCAGGAAAGCCAAGTGTGTACCGCAGGGGATTCTCGTAATGTCAAACAATGACGACTTGAAAAAGTTTGGACCGCGGAAATACCGGCTGGATTGACCGCTTGATTCTCGCAACCAGCGCGGACCACCCCGAAGCGCGTAATTAACTCGATTTCAAAAAACAATTTACGAACCAACCCCCCTCCTCCCTAAGGCCTACTTAAGGAATGAAATGAGGTTATCGTTCTCGGTCACTCGATCGATAATTGTCTATCTGATAAAAACAATATATTAGCGTTGGCAGATTGCCCAGTCATCACAAGTCCGCAGCGGGGAAATGATAAAAAAAGGCGATCACACAGAGCGTTTTCAAAATACCACCAGAAGCCGATAAGAGAGGAGCGAGCGACAGCGAGTGCACACAAAATAGGTCGGTAAAAAAAGAGATGGATCCAGTGAGGACGTGCTAAATGATATGGTAGAAACAGAACAAGGTGTTGGTACAAAAGTAAAGGGGGTGGTGGAATGTCGTCATCAGAGACGTGTGACTGCCTTTGCATCGAGTGGCATGCCTAGCGGGGAAGAGCTGTGCATCAAGTAAAATACATGACTAGAGAAGAAAACAAACGAACCTGAAGGGTCTATGCCATTCGCTGCCAAATGGCGATGATGTCGAATGAGTCTAGCTTGATCAAAACTTTAAGGGGGGGAGATGGGGTTAGGAATGAAACTGAAATAAACGCGGAGTATGAAGGTGGGTCGTACTTGACGTTTTCCCTTCTCATAATTTCCATGACCTCCCGAGTCCCCTGTTCGTCGAGTCCGACTCTGGCGTCTCCTTGGAAGATGTTGTCTGCCTCGATATCGAACGTCGAACTCGTCACCCCGGCCGCGGCTTGGTCCGCGAAGGTCGAAAGTGGGGCGTAGTTCCTAGAGGGATGAAGAGAAATGATCGCACGTAGGCGCTCACTAACTGGGAGGTAGGTTCGATAACGATACAATACTGTGTGCGGGGAAAGTTAGTTAGAGGGGGGTTCATATAGGGAGGGTGAGCGTTGTGGGAACGTACACAAGAGTAATAGGGCAACAAAGGCGAAAATAGAGACGTAAAACAACATTTTGATGAAGTTACCCTATCCGACGTGGCCAGTTGGCACTTGTAGAGATGTAGATGTGTTATGATATTAAATTATTAGGATTAGGGAGGATAGAAGGAGTGAGTGCGTGGCTGGCTGTTGCTGCGGCGCCACATGGGTGCCCAAACCCTAACCCTAAACCGACCTACCATCGGCAAGCAATTGGAAAAGAAAAGTATACCATCTTCCATCTTTCTTCCATCTTTAAAAATGCGTTTTGAAGGGCTTTTTAAAAGGGATTGATAGGGGAAATGTAAATGAAAATTAAGTGTAACTGTGACTAGCTGTTCAGTCGCGTGGTGTTTGCATCTAGTGCAAAAAATAAAATAAATATCGGTGCCACTGCCGCTCTCTGTAAGCGATATCGCAACTTGTTCAACACCTATTAATATATCAATAAATAAATGATGTTTTCGGGGTGAACGAGACGGATGTAACTTTTGAGGAGTGATCATTATCGTCGAAGCCTTTGGACGATGCGTGACACACTTCTTACTTACTTACTTACTTGCTTGCTTGTGTTCACCACGCTCCGCTCTGAAGCTCTGAAGTACCCAAAAGACTTCACATGGCTAAAGTATCATTGTTGGAACAATTACAGGTATAGCCTCTTTTTTTTTGTTTTCGTGTTTTCGTCTTCGCCTTATAGAACACACTTCATTATGATGGCACTTTTACCCTCCCTCAATCCTCAATCCCCTCTCCTTTCCTTTCCCTTTCCCTTTCCCCCTCTCCCCCCCGCTGGCGCAGCTAGAGTTTCCCTCGTTGGACAGCTCACTCATCGCAGCCTTCCTATCTGAATTTAATTCTGGAACGCCAACACAACGGCAACTTCGCCAACTCAGTGAAACCCTTGCCGAACTCGCCGCCGGCGCGAATCAAGACGAGCAACTCATCAATGAATCCCTTTCCGTATCGGGCAGCGTCCACGTTGATGGCAGCTCGCTCAGCGGCAGCATCGTCATCGAGGGACATTCTGAGACCTATTCCGAGCGTTCTACCGCGACCGATGCCACGTCTCCCTTGGCCTCACCGCCCTCCACTTCTTCCAGCACCGCCTCCTTCTCATCCCCTCTTGGCTTCTTACAGACTGCTTTTCCTGGAATACCGTCGAATCGTCTGGAGAGCATCATCGCCGAAGTCAATCATGATGAGGGAGGGTCTACTGAGGATGTCGATATCGAGCGCGTCATCCAGCTTCTTCTGACTCAGGAGTACCTACGAGAACTTGCGGACAGTGGACTCGATGAAACCAATGCTCTCGATAAGGACCACATTGGTTCAGGAGGGCGCGCTGCCGGTGGTGCAAAGAGGAAGAAGAGAGCCAAAGTCAAAACTGTTGTGGTCAACGACATCCGACAGCATCGGCACGTTTCTTCTTCTACTGAAAATGCTTCTCGGCATGGTCCACGTGCTCCTAGTATATCCTCAAAGCCCTCCGATGTCGATATTTGGACCACAGTATCCTCCTTATCTGCGCACCTTGCCACCCTCCTCCCCCCTCATCCCGAGTCCTTTTTCAAGTCCTTCTTCCACTCACCCGAGTCCAAGTCACCCGCGACCGCCGTTCGACGCGCCCTCACTGCCATCAATGATTCGAGCGAAAACGGCGCCTCGGCGCTTGACATGACCGCGCTGCTCAGTTTACAAGACATCCTTCGGGCCTCGCCAGAGTACGACGAACTAGGACTGCAGGCGCGCGAGCGCTTATTCTCTGACGCCCGCTTATGCTTATGTGCGGTCGGGTCACGGCAAGATGACGCCCTCGACCTTGTGTGGCTTATCCGTAGCCTCGATGTGAAGGATGATGTAGCGGCACCGTATCATCATCAGGGGTCACTTCCGAATGAAGACGATGAAGACGGTCGTCACTCCCTGGAGGTGTCTAGGAACGTCACGGCAGCGACAGCGACGTCCACTTCCTCCGTATTTGCTTCCCATGCGGAGCCGCTTTTAGGTCCTCGACCTGGACGTCCGCCTTCTCAATCTCAGCCGCCACGGCCACCACGAAACGCATGGAATGTTGTGCCTTATCGGAACCACTACCACCAGCCGCGTCTCCAAATTCACATTCTCATTCCCATGGGGCGTCTGTTCCTGTTCCCGTTCGCTACGGCAAGACGCACGAGGAGATAGAGACTATCCAGCAGCGGCTCGATGACCTGAAAACGCGTCTCGCGGAGGCGTCCCTGTCGGCGGCCAAGGCTTGGAAAGGGGGCAACTCGAAAAATTTAGGAAGGGAGGTGGCGATGTACCACGTCGAGGAGGTGCGCAGAGTTCTTTCTATTCGTTTTTTTTTGTGTAGCCCGTTCCCTTTATTGTGAGGGCGTCTGAAATACCTATTTTGTTTTGTCATTATATGTAATGTGTGGGTTTGGGTTTTTGGTTTGCCTTGAAGGCGCGTCGCTTACAAGAAGACGTCAAAAACGCGGCGTTGGACGTTGCAAGAGCTCGTGTTAGAGCGACAAAGTCAGTTAGCTGCCCTTTTTTTTTTCATTTATGCTGAACCATTCCCTCCCCCTATCAGACAGACAACTTCATCCGTGACGACCATCGATCTACACTATACCACCTCCACTCAGGCGATCAATCTTGCTAAAGAGTTTCTTAGAGACCATGGTGCTTCTAATGGTAATCTTTCGAACGATTTCCCAAATGCCTTTTTTTCTTTCTTTTCATAACACTTGTTTTTTTTTTTGGGATTTGCAGTGCACCCTATGCGCTTCATCACCGGACGCGGCAATCATTCCGCTGGTGGAAAAGGTGTATTGGGACCGGCCGTTTATGAGGCCCTCATTCGTGACGGTTGGGACGTTTCGACGTTCCCCGCTGGCATCGTCGTTCGCGGACGCCTTTGGCCCGAGTCGTCGTAGTGACCGTGAGTCACACATTTTGAAATGAAATGAATGAACCGAAGGGCCTGATTTACTTAGCTTCATACCTCCTTCCCACAGCCCAACCCGATAAGTACATATCTTCTTGACGCTTGTAATGCGGTTGTGTCTGTGTAGTCGAACTTTTGTTTTTTTTAATTATTTGTTGTTGTATAGCTATGGTGTAGCGTTATCATATCCTATCCTTAAGGTCGGCTCTTCGGTCCGCATCTTTCGCTGGTCACTGTTCATTGGCACTGGCCTGGCACCAGCTGGGGCCAAGTATTGCTCTCACTCTTAGTAGTACCCCTTCCGCGGGTGACTGCATAAAAGAAAAGAAAAAGCGGTTGTCTGAATACCAGAGTTGTAAACAAGCCCATCAACTATATGGCACCACTCGAAGGTCCAGAGAAAACTGAGTCTCAAGAAGACCGGGATTGGGACGACAGTGATGACGGTATCAGTGATGCCGCTACCGCCATTCTTGTTGTCGATAAACGGCGCAGCAGCAGCAGCAACAGTCGACGGTGCGTTCTCAATCCCTCCCCGATTTGTGCACGTTCTATCAGTCCCTTAACGAGAGAAAATGATCAGAAACGACAACGACGGGGTCGGCCTGCAAGGAAAAAAAGAAAAAAGGATGACCACGACGACGATGAAGAAAAAGAAGAGGAAGAAGAAGACCGCCCGCCCATTCTGGGCTACACAACGACATCGGGAAGTGGAAGTTCACATTCATCCAACGTCGTCCCCACTCTCACTCCGACCCCTCTCTCCTTACAACCCCTTATCGATTTCCTCGCATCTGAACATGCACCGGTGGAGGCGGAGGATGTCTCTTTTGAAACGATTGCGGGATCGACACTCACGCAATATGCTCGAATCAGGGACGCTTTAAAGGATGAGCGTCATGGAGGAGAAGGAGGAGGGAGGGGAGAGGAAATGGAAATGACCTTTGTGAGTCCGATGGGCTTTACCTTTTTTTCTTTCGTCTTCTTCTTTCTTTTTCCTGGCGTTTCTTAAATATTTGAGGGACCATCAGTACAACTTGAGGGAGGGCAATATTCGTCGCTCTCCCCTTTCGACGAGGCGAGTCTTATCGGAACTCTCGAGACGAGATCACAAGGTCAATGTGGATTGAGTGTCTCCGAGGCCATCATATTGCGAAAGCTGAAGCTGCAACGCGTACGTGTGTCGCCTTCTCCCCCCCCCTCCATTCTATTTCTACTTCTCTCTCTATTTTTTTTTTGGGTTTCTGGTGTTAAATATTTTTTTAAATTTCAGCATCGGCGTACCCAAGGCTTGTCCCAACCGCTCCTTCGTCCCTCAAGTCCAGCCACGCTCACAGCGTTGCCCCCCGCCCCCCAAAAAACAGCATCCACGCCGGACCACGAGGTGCTTCGCGCTCTCTACGATATAAAGACGACGCCCTACAAAAGCTCATTCCTGTCCCGCTTAACCGGTTTCGCCGCTCCTCATTCGGGGGAGAGCACGTGGTAGTTGCTGTCGATTGGGAAGCGAGATCCCCTTGGATGGATCTCATGGAGGACATTCGTGCACATTATGCGTTGAAATTGTATGTCATATCTCCTTGGCGTTGTCTGAAAAGAAAATCAACCCCCTCCCCCCCCCAAAAAAAAAGTCCTCCAAAAGATGCGTTGCTAACAGGCAGGGATGTGGTTTTGGAAACCGTCGCACCCATCACATTCGTGACGTTGACGAGTGAACACCTACCGCAAGTTCACGACATATTGCATCGCTCATTTTGGTCTGGGATCGATGGTTCGTTTTCGCGTCTTGTCCTCTCTCCATTAATGAATTAGGGGGTATGATAGTCTGACCAGACATCGTATCACATCTCCTACCCCTCTGTAGTTGGCGACTCGTTGCAGCATGGGCCTGAGCAGGCGACGATCGTTGCGATGTACAAACGTCTCGTAGTAGGATGCGCTATCCTCAGCTCGCCCACCGAAACTTACATCACCTATCTCGCCGTCCGCGCTGGCTGGGAGAATGCGCAGATTGCGACGTAAGATTTTCGCCATGCGTCGGTCTCGATTGAGATTCATTGACCAGGAAATCGACTTCTAGTGCCATGCTTTTTCACCTCATAAACCGAAATCCGAACAAAGATATCACTCTTCATGTATCGGTGAACAATCCAGCGATGGTATGTGTGAATGTTCTATCTATCCCCTTCCCCAACGGCGCACACTTGAGGGTCACTGACCTTGATCAATTACAAAAACCAAAAAAAAAAAAAAATAAGCTTCTCTACAATCGCTTCGGTTTCAAAGCGGAAGAGTTCATCGTCGGATTTTACGAGGACTACCTCGACCCGCAGTCACGTGTATCCAAAAATGCGTTCCGTTTACGACTACGTCGGTGAGCTTAGATAGATGGGTACGCGTACCCATACCCCCAACGAGAAATGGGGGGTGACATCATAGCACACGCGCCCTCTTCGCATCGCGTGGGGCGTCCGCTGGTGTCACTGGTGTCGGAGGAGGGGATGTCGTGTTGAGAGGGGGTTCAGATGTCTCAGCGTCCCGCGCCTTTGTCGCCTCGAGATCAGAAAGCCATTTCCCACCCTCGGCGCCCTCGAAAAGCCAAACATGGCTGAAGAGATATTATTATTGGTCACGTCTTTGGTCAACCTAGAGGGGGGGGAGGGGCAACATACCTATCTTCTACTCGTTTGGGAGCAGGGCCCGCGAGCTCTTGTGATTGGCGCTTCACCAATGTTGGGATTTGTCCACTCAGATATTGCCCGGCTTTCGCAGGTGGTAGAGTCCACCCGAGTTCCGTACAGAGGTGTTCAATGATACGGTCCGCATCTCCCAGGAGAATAATCTAGCCAATTTTCAATGAGACAAAGGTTCAACGGAATAGAAAGGGGTGGGGAAGAGACATCGGGATTGATATGCGCCACCGGCGTTTTGTTGATCAGGATCTAACATGGGGAGGAAGATAAGATTGAGGAACATTGATAGTACAGTACAGATATAAATTTCTCGTACTTGGGGCACGGAATGAGGCATGTGCGCTGGTAACGATACCCATCAGACTTGGAACTTTTTGCCTGACTCGCAGGTAGGACCTACTGATGATATCAGATACCGGAGCAACTTTCAATGATGTGCCTATAATGAGTAAGAGATCAGCTTGTGCCCTGTCTTTTTCTAACGAGTCTTCGAAATTATCGGTCAGCTTTTCACCGAAGAAGGTGATATCGGGCTGCGGCGCCGTTTTGTCAGAGTTCGGAGACAAGGAAGGTGATAAGAATAAAAAACAACAACCTTCATTATCCACGGCGGAAACAGAGGCTCATCCTCTTCGTCTTCATTATCCAGCGGTTTGCCGCGTTTGCGTCTGCTGTTGGCGGGGGTTTTGACCGGCTTTCCGAATCACTACAAGTCTTGCATAAAGGTACCTCTCCTTGCATGATTTCTTGCTCGATAACGTTACCCGGCACGCGGATGCGGCAGTCCAAGCAAGACGCTGTCGCAAAAGACCCATGACACTGTAGGACATTTCGCACGCCCACGACGGTTTCAAGTGTGTCGATGTTTTGGGTGTAGTTCTGTGCGGGTGGGGGGTGAACGAGGTACGAGATAAAAGATCAGGAAGATCAGGCCATTCAGACGGCCATCACCACTCACGCGGAGAAGCTGCAAGCGTGAGTATCTATGAGGGGACATATGTTAAAAAATAACGCTCACTTGTCCATTATTCTCAATGAGTTTGATGAATCGGTGGCATGGCGACGGTGTGAAGTTCGACGGGTATATCTGTCTTGCAAAAGAGCTTGACGAGGAATCATTCCGCCATCAGGTACGACATAGTGCAAAGAAACAACTCTCACGCACTAGAATACTACATATCCAAAAAAGCAAGCTTCAGAAAAAAAAAAAAGCCGGGGAAAGACGGGGAAATATTGTTCGCTTACTCACCGGATGGGTTCTCCTTGAAGTACTGTATATCAAACCTGGTTCGTGACCAAAAGTCAACACCACACGTGAACGCGATGTTCAAAAAAAGAAAAAAGAAAAAGGGACCAACATTTGCTGGGATCATCTAGGTCATACTCCCCCTTTTCCTTCAGCGATGCGTAGAGACCGTTGCGCGAGCGAAAGTCAGGGATTCCACACGACACGCCTTGTACCAAGTGACCTCCTGGGTCAGAGTCCGTTTTTCTATATTGTGTGTGTTCATGCTTACTGATACCAGCACCCGTTAAGATGATGATGCGACGTGAGGAAGCGATAAGATTGACGGCATCCTGAACGGTGCTATACTGAGATAATCGCTCGCGCAACTGCAGTCTAACCCTGGACGTCAGGGACACCAAAACATGTGTTGAGGGCTGCTCACTCTCCCGAAAGAACGACCTGAAGAAAATATACCAAGGTTCTAGGCTTCTTCTTCTGCAATTCCTCGCACTGTTTTTACATGAGCAGTTAAATGAATGAACGCGTCGCCAGATCAATACTTCCTCTTACCAGGTGAATGTCAAAGGCACAAAGCAATTCGCGAATAGGAATAGCGCGGGTAATTACGTATTCCTTTAGAAATGACGATAGCCCTGCACATGGTCCGAGTCGGTGTTAGCGCTCGCCTGCGAAACAAAAAAAAAAAGCTGTATGGAAAAGAGCTTTCCTCGCTGTTTGAGATGAGTACTCATCCCTTTGACTTGTTGTTTCGTCCAACGAGGTATCATGTTCTCTGAAAAAAAAGGCACGAGAGCATTCACCACGACATAATTAGTATTGTTGTTGTCCGTAGTCAATTAGCTACCACCCCTCCTATCCAAACAGCCACACCTTGTGGACCAAAGAAAACGTAGAAACCATAAGGTAAATGAAGTTGAATATTTCCCGCAGCGTCCCTGTCCAATTTTCGTACAGGGATGAGGTCTTGCTCGCCTGTGACCTCATCATCGTCACAAACTTCTTCGTCGAACCCACCAAAGCTATCGAGGATATCATCCAAAGTGTCTTCGTCCATTTCCACGATTTCAGAAGCATCCAAAAAAGCGCGCACTTGTCCCTCATAAATCGTGCGGCGCTGTTTTGAGGACAAGGTCGAGGGGTACATAAGTGAGAACGGTCGCTGAGAGTCCTGGGGAATCGGGTTGTCGGCCATCAAGTGGACGATGGTGATAAATCGAGAACGAGAAGGGGTAAATACGTTCACGTGGTAGTACAGAGCGGAGCGGCGACATATAATTGGCTTATCTATGCGTTCATCTTATTAACAAACAACCAAGTTGTGTTGCGAGTGGGCGGCGTGTACGAGAACGAGAACGACACTTAAACTGGTGAAGTTACGTGATATAAACGGAAGTCCATGAGAAGCGGTAAAACAGTCGAAAGGTCCATCAAGTACAAGTAAACAGTCACATAGAGAGTCAAGGTGGGCTATCTTAGTCCCATCTCCCATCCCAATTCCAACCCTTGCGGTCAGAAGCAGCTCATCGTCACTCTCGTCATTATGCACGTCGACCTCCATATCTTCCACTAAGGGGCACACCATTTGCGTTGGTTTTTCCCGAAGTGATTTGGGGGAACCGATTAATATGTCGTCAGTATCCGCGAGAACTAGGGGATCACTCCCGGGACTGCTTCGGGTTTGGCCTGCACATGCTTGAGCATCGGCCGTGGGAAGGCCGCTAGTTGAAGAAGGCGCGGGAGGACGCGCGGGGCGAATAGTACCGGATCGCGTCCGCGTGGTCAAAGGTGCAACGACCGCAGACGTCTCCCCACTGCAAGAGGCCATGATCGCCGATTTGGCTATATAATCAGATGCGCGGATGGTACTTGCTCGGTCCCGTTTCCTGCCCACTTCTTGGCGACTGTCGGGCGGCGGACCAGGTACGACTGTGTTGGGTGCACTGTCAAGAGAACGAGAGCGTTGGACAAGGTTTGGAGAACCGTTCTTTACCCCTGTTGGAAGCGGAATGTAAGTTTCTGTGGTTCCACAGAGAGGAGATCAATGAACAGTCGGGAGATAAGAGGGATCGGCCATGAGAAGCGACTGAGAACTTGAACAAATACCAAGCGACGACATACCACCAATACCAAGGTTGCCAAGCATGCCAGTCAAATTCGTAACTGTTCGTACAGAATTCAAGGCACAAACGTCGGTTTTCGACTGGGAATCGCCCTGCAGCATGCTTTCTGGCTTCAGTAAGATAGAAGAAAGCGTTGGAGAGGCGTCAAAAGAACTGAAGATGCTATCGCCGTTGAAGTGCCGCCGCGGGCGTCCACCAGATTCGAAGCTGCCCGCCTCGTATGAGTATATCGTGTCATCAGGATCTCTCAAAGCATAGGCATGATTGGGGGAGTTGGGTGCACTGGATGCATCCTTAGAGTGCACATGCATTCGCACTGGATCCTTGATGTTGATGGGCGTCGATGCTTGCAGCGGGAATCCACCCAGCAGAGCTTCACATGAATGATCCCATTCCTGGAAAGGCGTTCCAGGAGGTACATAATCCTCAAGAAAAGTGCTATGAGAAAGTGCCTTCGCGGGTTTGAGCCAATCCTGCCCTGAGAGATTATCCAGTATATAGGTGGGGGAGCTGTTGACAAGCTGAGTATCACAAGCCACAGACTTCATAGACTGGAGCGTAGGAAGAGATCCGCTAACAGGAAATCGTACGTCATCGGAGGCATTTTCAGTTGGATGAGCGTTCGCCTCTGAGCGGGTGCGGGATTTGATATAGAATGGAGGCTTTTTAATTTTTCTTTTCGGTGAACCAGACCTGGAGCAAGCTTTGGAGGCAGAACGACTATGAAAAGGAGAAGCAAGGCGCTTGACATTTTTATTTTCTTTGAGATTACGGGAGCCAGTGTGAGAGAGCTGGCGACGAGCAGGAGGAACAGGAGACATAGGATCAAAAACAGCCGGTGAGCCAACAGGTGATAAGTTAAACGGAGTCTGATATTGAAGGTTGTTAGTCCCATCGTTGAGAGAAACCAGAGGATCTAGCGGGAAAATTGATGAAGAGCATATATTCGCCGAGTCAGAAGAAAGCGTAGGAGCAACAGTATGAGTACTCTTAGGGCGCTTAAACCCCTTTTGAGAGTCGACTAAGTCATTATCATGAGCGGAGTACGGACTGCTTATGGATTGTCGAGCACGTTTCTTCATGCGCCGAGTCATTTCTGTCAGAGTCAAGTCTTCATTATCTGTAGCCCTGATCGGAGATGAAGTATGAAAGACCCCAGTTCTGCTCTTTTTATGAGCATATGTTGTGACAAGCGACCCACGAGAGTGCCTATGGATGTGCATATCAAACTTGACAGTCTCAGGCCTACCTCCCCAGGCCCAGGGGAGAAGAAGGGAGAGGAAAGGAGGGAGACACGAGATATAAAAAAGATTGATGGGTGTGAGTGATGTTTGATGTGTTGTAATGTATTGTGATTGATTTGAGATATATGCAGTGCGGTGAACGTTGATTATGTAATCATATCTCACGTCCCACGTCAGTTCAGCCCATGGGAGGGGGCCTTTGTCTTGTGCGCATCCATCTATCTTTCACTCTCATGTGCCCACTTCTGATCACCTTTGCATTATTTTAAACCACTGGCTTCTGGTTTCATTCTTTTTCTTTTCAGAAATGGTTGCAATCCGCAGGACTCCTGCACCCCCTCCTCAGACTGATTCCGACGAATCCGTTTCTTTGACGACACAAGTGACGGCTTTGTCAAAGGCAAAAGCCTCGAATAACTCATCCCATTCTATTGCACAGTCGAGTCCTCTGGCCAATGGAAAGGCTAGAGAAAGTTCACACGACGAGTCTCGCGAGGACACCTCCCGTGCTGTGGTGAGCCAGGTCTCCATAATAGCGTCCATGGATCGCTTACTGTTTCCGCATCTATAGGAAGGGGCCCGATCGAAGAAGAGCAAAGGCGGACGAAAAACAAAAAATTCGGGAAAGGTGTGTCGTACAGATTATCTATTTGCATGTCTCACACTACCGGTTTGACAGAAGCGGAAAGACAAGCACGCAAATCTTGCCGATGTTTTGCTGCGCTATCTCCTGTTATTTTTCACTATTTATTCCCTGTCTGTATGCCCTCATGACGCAGAACTCAAGTCTCCCGTCTGTCGTGGCCTATCGGAATATCGTCGACTAATCTTGGAACCATACATTCTTCCAGCCGTAAACACTGCGCTCTCCCACCCCTCCGTCTCACCGTACGTCGACCGCGTGAAGCCCTATGCCAATCAGGCCATACAAGTTGCAAGGCCTGTCGTATTACGCTCGCAGCACGAGTGGAATCACCGCATTGTCCCGCAGTGGAACAAGGTCATTGTCCCACAGTACCGCAAATACATCCTCCCACAGTATCACAAGCATGTCACTCCCCAGCTGGAACGTGCCAATACTGTTATTCAACCGTATCTTTCCGCCGTTGAGGAAAAATATGAGCTTTTTCTGGGTCCGCACGTCCGCCTTACCGTGGACAGCGTGAACAACTTCCAGCGTGCTGCTCAGCCATACGTTCTTATCGCCGCTGACAGGACCTACTCTGGTTACCAATCTGCCAGACCATACCTACGTCCTGTCTGGAAATGGATCAAGCGGACTATCAAGCAACTTTTGATTTTCTTGCGCGCTCAGCGTCGTCAATTCGTTGACCCCCATGTAGCAAAAATCTGGGAACGAGTCAAAGAGCTTAGTCGCGGCGACGCCGAAATAGTCCAATCACCTTCAGCACAGTCCACTTCTCTGGTCCCAGTCGAGACCTTTGCCAACTCCCCTGTGGCGCAGAGTCATTCAGAAAAGCGAGAATCCACCACCTCTTTCACGGGACCTCCCGCTGCTTCATCGATTCTGGCTTCTCCTTTTGAGGTCCCACCTGTCTCCGTCGCCTCTGAGTCTTCGCACAATGCCGGCATTGCTGAAGGAGCTGCAGCTAAGGTCCTTTCCACAGCCACTAGCTCGTCCATTGTATGGATTCCGGTTGTTACGTCTTCAGCTTCGTTCGAAGAGAGCACACCATCCCTCAAAGCATCTGGCTCATCCACGCCAACAACTTTACAATCGTCCTCCCCTTCCTCCCCCTCCGACATCGATTTGGAGGCCTTCTATGCTGACATAGGACTTGATGAGCAACCGGTTCCAGAGGACGAGAACGCCCCTGTCGAAGCTCTCCACCATCACTCAATGAGGAACAGTTGGAGGAACTTCGTATCAAGAAGCTTGCAGAGACAGCTGAGAAGCGCCGCGACATCATGGATCGTCATGCGAAGTGGGAAGAGAAGCTGGAGAAAGCCATCAAGGAGAAAAAGAAGGCGCTCCGTCAGTCTCTCGTTGCATTGCGAAAAGCGGCAGTACAGGACATCAAGGCAAACGCTGACGTACAATCCGCTATTGATCGACTCGTGGACAATACCGAAACGTTTTTGAAGGGTGCTGAGGCATCCCTTGCCAAATTAAAGAAAGAACCACAGGCGGTGGATGAGAAGGTCAATTTGTGGACAAAGGTTCTCGCAAAGATTGACACAAAGTTTGTGGAGCATTTGCGTAATACTGAAGACGTGGTCAACGGATGGTACACCGCGCATTTAGAGAAGGAAGTAGCAGAAGTGAGTTTCAGCCCATTACTTTTCTGACTCGTTTCATTCTGATTGAGTTATCAAAAGGTCCAGTTAGTTACCGAAGAAGTGAGAGGGATTGCCGACAGCGCTCAAGCTGATATTGGATATGACTACATCTGGCTTGGCGATGTAACCTATCATGACTGGCAACGGTATCATGCTCTGCTTGGGAGTGAGTTTTTCATGTGCCTTTTCGTACGCGCTCGTGCCACTCACTTGCGTACCTCGTTTCAGAATCGAATAATTTCACCGATCTAGCTAATTCGATTCAGAACGGCTCTCACCCGTCACCGCCCATTGATCCCGTTCCGGATGCTATGCACGATCTCCAACTCGAAGTACAGGACATCATTTCCGGTTTCGAGACACGATTCCGGCGCATTAAACGCAACGGTTTGAAAGCCTTTGATACCGTTACCGGAAACGTGATGGATGAAGGGAAGGCAGGGCAAGACGGTGGTGATTCAGCCCAATCTGCCGAGGCTTCCATCCTCCCGGTCCCAGGGGGGGATCAGCTCGACCCCGATGCTCCCGTTTTCAAGGAAGAATTTCCTGCTATTGGACGGGGCAGGGCGGAAGTTGAAGAGGCATTGGCGCGCGCAGAGGCCGTCCAGAACCAGGGACATGTTCAGGAAGCTGTGAACGGCGTCATCACTCATGAAACTACCGTGGTTGGCTCCGATCAGGATGACGCGAAGACTGCCACGCCACCGTCTGCGAGTCCTTTGCATGTAGAGTTATAAGGATAGCATTTGGAGATATCAACTGCTTTACATATTGACCGCTCATTCTTTTTTTTTTTTGCTCGATTCCGTTACGCATCCTTTATTTCTTTTTTTTTTTTACCCGCTTTCGAGTTCACAGGGAAGCGCCCATATGTTCTCTTTTCCTTTTTTTAGTTGCGTTTTTTTTTGCGTTGGTGTCATAAACTTCCCGTTTTCAAATATAATTAATCATATATGCAATAGTAGAGATAGAATTTTTTTTTTGTTATAGTCCATATTCATTCATCAGGCGGGCGAGCGAAAGAGAAAAATAATCGACATCAACTTTTCCACCTTCCCCCCGTTGCTCTTCTCTCAAAGACTTTTTCATTCTGAAGAAGGATCCCCTGTAGGGAAAAAAAAAACAAACAATTGTCCTGACTCTGACTCAGTGTCAGTTATGTTAAGTAGACGTAGTTATGAGATTCGATTTTCGTTTCTTCATCCACTCTTCTACCCTCCTGTGAGTGAGTTGTGGGGGTGAGGGTGAGGGGGAGGGGGAGGTAGAGGATTACGTGAAATACCGGGCCGATTAAAGTCACCGATTTAACCGCTGGTGGTTAGTTGTGTTGTGGTTTTGTGGTTGATTTTTTAAGTTATCAAGTCGTTCAATAATAATTATAAAATTAAAAGGGAAATCCCCCACTCGTAAGAGAGACGAGAGAGAGAAAGAGATCGTGTCGTTGAAAAAAAAAAAAAAAACTCATTAATCACCAAACCTTCGTTTATCGAATATATATATATATATATGCTTGGGTATGAGTATGAGTATATGAATGAAGAGAGGGGGAGGGGGAACGGGGGGGGGGGGCGCTTCTGGATCTCTGATATATTCATTCGCCCAGAACAACCACAACATGAAACCTGTTTCCCCTCCTCAACTCAATTACCCAAAAGTGGCGGTGGGGGGGAGGGGGGGCGCGTTGGCAAAGGAACCGTCCTGTCCCATCCCAACCCAACTCCTCCTTCCTTCAAATGTGTTTATTAGGCCGAAGGGAGTGATAGATAACATAAGCAAGGGGGAGGCGCTCCCTCATTGCAAAGCAAAGCAAGCAAGCAAACAAGTTAAAGCAACACAAAATGATTGAAGTGATTGCCATTTGCATTGCCATTCTGTTTGCGTTTTTTTCCCTTTTTTTTTTTCCCCATTTCAATCTGTCAGTGTCAAAAAAAAAAAAAAGGAAAAAAAGGGCGTTATACAGAAGATAGATAAAAGGAAGTGAAGGGGGGAGGGAGCAAATGAGAGAGAGGATGCCATGAGCAGTAAAGCATTACAGGGAAAACCAGCAAAGGAAGGACAACGAAAGAAAAGTGCGAGAGTGGAGACGCTGCTTCAACACCGGTTTGAGAAAACTCCCCCCTCAAATCATTCAGACTCCTGCTCCCCCTCTGCTTGCCTCCATTTCAGATGAGCCTCATAAAACTTGATGAGCTAAAGAGGATGTTCAGATGGAGTTAAAATTGGTGGCCAAGAAAAATCAATACCTCTTGCGGAAATTTTTCTGCACAGATCTTCGAATTTTCTTTACAAGGTACCTTCTCACCCTTCCTGTAAAGAGGAAATGTTGCCGAAAGAGCTGTCAGAACCACATGGCGCGCGCGGCAAGATAGATAGAGAGTGTGGTAGGGATGAACACCACGACACGCACAATTTAAAATAGATAAAAAGATCACCATCTTCTGCCTTCTCGACGGTATCTACCGTCTCTATATGTCGTTCCCAACTGGGAAGACCGCCCCATTTCTTTATCGCGCTGGGTTCGAGAAAATCGATGCCCGCGCTCCCCTTGTCTGATGAGGAGGCTGGTGAGGGGGGGAAGCCTTGCGGCCGATCCCGTTGCTCTTCCTACCTCTCTTCCTCGATCTGAGATCTCCCTCTTCTTCTTCTTCTTCCTCCGCACCTGCTTCCACGCTGTCTGCCTTGGCTTTCGCTCGACCCCTCCCACGCTTCTTCGTGGTCGACGTCGAGATAGGTTCGGGCGTCGTCGATTCGACAGAGACGGCGACAGGACGACGTGAGGCGGCAGCCTTGGTGGTGGTGGTTCTCACGTCAGATTTACGCCCGGCTCTTTCGACACCCTTCTTCTTTCCTTGACGGACCCAGTATTCTGAAATGAGCTCTTTCGCACCGCTAGAGAACGAAACAGGGAAGAAAAAATAAATCGTGTGTTAAAAAAAAAACGAAAAGGGGGGAGGGGGCGGCATGCAGACCCAAAGAAACGTTACTCACACAGCATCACGCTCATCGACCCAGCTGTTCTCCTCGTCTGGATATCCTTTCCATTTGACAAGGTATCCGATTCTGGTCTTAAGGGGTAAGAGGGGGGGGGGGGAGTAAGACGCGCTTTCTTTCGTGGGGGATTTAATGTAGACAAAGGAAACTCACAGAGCCCGTAGCACCCCTTTTCGCGTCTAGGATAGCTTCAATCTCATAAACCTCACTGTCCTCTCCACTATCCGCGGGACCTGGTTGGTCGCTCTGACCAAGTTGTTCAGGAGACTCTGGATGGGATCTTTTTGGGGATAATTCAGCATTCGCATCGTCAGAGTCACTGTCATGGACTGCGGGAGCCATAAGAAATAGGAAAAGTTATAGGATGAGAAATATGACAAAAGATAGGACTAGACGGAAGCAAGTACGACCGCTCCAACAAAAAGACGTGCTGCACGCCGCCGCGTCGTTTAACTCTCAACAAGAACACCAACAACAACAACAGCACAACACAACACGAAAATTAAAACCCCGCTTTTAAAACTCACATGACATGATCATCAACAACAACGCACTAACCGACCCGACCCGACCCTCCGACGACAATCATTCTTCATATATTATTATTTTCTTGAAGGTTTTTGACTTTAACTGCTTGTGAGATAGATTCGGAGACTCTGAAATTTACGGGTGCGGGGAGACAATTATTATAATTATTCTCCAAAAGACGGAAAACGAAACATCAAAAGAGGTAGGTAGCAACAACTTTCGCACTGCACACAAACACTCAAACACCAAATAAAAGTCAAATCAGTCCCTCCGTCGAGGACTGGCGCTACGACCACGTCCTTCCCGACCTCTGCCCTTCTTTGGTCCTGATGGAGGTGGCCTCACAAATGCAAAGTCACATGATAATGTCTGCTCCAAGAGTGTGGTACCTGATGCCCCGTCAATCGCAGCCTGAGCATCTGCCATCGTCTCGTATTCTACAAGGGCATACCCCTGTGATCCGAGGATCCGAGAGAAAATAAATAGTTAGTACTAAATTCATCGTCCGTAATAATAATAAAAATCGGGTCGAAAAACAAAACAAAAAACCGACCTTCACGTAGCCCGTTCTCCGATCGAGATTGAGATGTAAGTTCTTGATCTCCCCATATTCGGCGAACTTTTCTGTCACATCCTCTTCCGTTGCCTCTTCATGGACATTGGTAACCAGAACTATCCATCCTTCGACCGCTGACATGCGAAAAAAAAAAAAAAAACGAAACGAGACGAGTTGTCAGAATCAGGCACGCGATTGAAATGACTCGCGAGAGAATTGCTCACATCGTGCCGCCCGGGTATCCAAGTCTCGCACCTGTGCGGATTCAACTCGGTCGTAAGTCTGCTCTGAGGCAATGCCGCCTTCGTTGCCAACTGAAGAGCAACTTGGCATCAGAATTAAGGACGTAAAAAAGGTATAATGAAAAAGGAACCCAAGGAGAGAGAAACAAAGAGAAACAGAGAGAGAGAGAAACAGACCTGCAGTGCTTTGAAAACCACGGCCCTTTTGCGAATGGTACCTCCTCCTCCGTTAGCGACTAATAACGATATATTTAGAAAGAGAGAGAAAAGAAAAGGAATTGGTGCATGCCACACCCTCGTCAATGTTCATTTCATCGTCGGACATTATTAAAGTGAAAGTTGACGAGACGAGACGAGACGAGACGAAGGTCAGTTGTTGTCGTGTCGAAAGACGCGTGCGTTTTTTTTCCCCCAACCAACCCAACCGAGGGACGGACGAAGGGGGTGGGAAAAACCAAGTGGGCCGGACTGGCCGAATCGGCGGCGTCCGATTTCCCCCCAAACCCAAGCCACTAAAAGTCAGGTCGTTCTATCTGTCCGTCCGTCGTTATCGTTCACTTTTGGGCGGTTGCGGTTTTGTGTAATGGGGTTGGGAGGTTGTGTAATTGAATTGCCGTGAAGTGTGTGTAGTTTACAGCACTTTTTAGACCATATAAAATAAAAAAATCATATATACTGACCGACTTGAGTCCTTTTTAGTCGTGTTTTCGTTACCGCCTTTTTTTTCCGTAATCGTAGTAATAAGTAATTGTAATTTGCTTTGCTTTTGCTTCTAACCCTCCTCACCCCTCACCTTTGTTGTGAACACACACTCGCGTTTTTTGTTTTTTCAAACTCTTCCATTCGTATCTGACCATTTCTCCGTTTGACTTCCTTTTTTTTATTTTTTTTATTTTTTTTCAGATCAGATAGATGATGAGACACTTCCGGGTAACACGCTCTTTGCTTGTCCTCTCGCGCGCTCTTGTGCTGTGCCTGATGATTTCACCAAATCTACTCCCGGATGGTGTCTCCCGCGAGGCTGTACCCTGTTCAACTGCATCGACTCTCTCTCTTGGCCACTTAATCTCGATCTTTTTGTTTTATTTATTTTATTTTATTTTATTTCCCGTTGGCCCAAAGTCCCCATAAAGAGATGCTATTTTCGTAAAACCGCTGTGCAAAAGGATTACACTGACACTGACGTTGCCTGGTCTAATATCACCGCCCATCCCGCAACCCACAAATTTTTGCTTGTCCCCCCCCCCTCCCCGTGAAGATCTCCCTTTGGGTTATGACCATGATATCTCCGCTCTTCTTCGGAAAATAAAAAGGCTCCATCAAGTTTCGACTATACCACACGATCATCACTTCTCATTCTGTCTTTGTTAGCCTTCTTTCTTCAGTTGGTCGTCGCCCACTCATCAACATCAGCACCGAAATATATCTATCGACCATGAACCCTGCTGTCTCGTTGATCAACCATCCATGCACGGTCTGTTTCAAGTCCACCTCCATGTGGTGTAGTCGATGCCAAACCGCATGGTATTGTACCCCCGAACACCTTCACAGTGTGCGCGCTGCCTTCGCAAATCTACTTTTTTTTTTTTTTGTCTTGATTGCCACGCTCACTCTGTTTTACCAGGATTGGCCTCGTCATCGCCGGGAATGCGTCGCCGTCGCACCCCAGCAGGCTAACATGATCGCCACGCCACCGCCTGTTCAACCCCAATTGATCACTGTATCTGCAATACTCTTTGCTCCCCAAGAAGGTATATTTTTGACACACCCCTTTCCCTTCCTCACGCTTGCGTGTTCCCACTTAGCGAGCTCTTTAGACAGTCCTCGGATCATCACGGTAAACTGCGAGCCTCCTCGTACGCCCTCTCAGGGTACCTGTCCGATGCCACTTATCCATCAACACTTCCCTGGAGGTGAAGCGAACAATGTTGTCTTGACCCAAGGTCTGAATGGGGAACCGTTAAGGTTCCCCTTACAACTGTGGTATTCCTCAAGTGCCTTGGCTTCGAACGGTCCGATAAATCAGGCCATCTTTCGCATCACCTCCGGCGCGGCTCCTAAACCCTGGTGCGGACTTGTGATGGTGCTCAAATATAATGGATCGAGGAGGCAAGGTTATTCTGATGCCGGGTCGAATGATTTGCCTGCTCTCTCAGCGTATTTCCTTGCCTACAAGTAAAGAGAGAGAGAAGAAGCATATACGTAAAAACGCGCGCGCCCTACCAACCGGTTTCATAGTTCCAAGCGAGATCTTCATCTCTCTTCCATTATCCTTTCTCAGCGACCTGACACACCTATCGAGCCGTTCATCATTCCCCAAAACTCCTTTTTTTTTATTTCTTTTTTCGCCATGATTCATATATAGCTCTGCCATCCGTCTTAGAAAAGAAAAATGACTATACTGTAGCGCTTGGTTAGAAGGTTATCCTAGACTTAATCCGTAATGTTCAAATTTGTCGATCATCATCATCGTCACCACCATCATCATCATCATCATCACTATCATCCCTCCATTCCTCATAATAACACACCCATATCGAACTTCCTTGGAGAGGACCTTTTTTTCACCTTCGCCCCGGATGACCGATCAAAAAGCCAATATATAAATAAGCACACCTTCGCCATATGTTTCCTTTTCTTCCTTTTTTTTTTTCAAAGTAAATTAATAACCGGCTATCATGAGACGAAACGAATACGAAACGTTCGTGTACGTAGTTAGTAGTAGTGCCCGGCCCACACCACAATTATTTATTTATTTATTTAATTTTTGGGAACAACTTGGCTAGCTAGCTAGAAGTGGCCCATCAGCTTGCTTGTTGATGAACGGCAAATGCCCCCCCCCCCCTGGCTCACTCTTCTTCACCTTCCCTCGGGCCAATTTAGCAGTAATTATATATGACGATTATTTGACATGGTACGTATGTATTTGGAAGCATGGGAACTATGAGAGTTTGTATAGTAGCGGCGGCAGTTGGGGGTCGCGGCTTTTTAAGGGGTACGTGTGAGTCACCGGTGGGTTGTGGGTTGTTGGGTAGAACCTAACGGAAGTAAAAAAAAAAGTAAGAATTTCCAAATGTTTTCAAAAAAAAAATAGAGTTTATTTTTGTGTTCTTCGCTGGGTGGTGGATTTTTGATGATGATGATGATGATGATGATCGGTGTGGTCGGTCTCGGTCGATTGTTTTAGCACACATCAGACACAGACACAGACACAAAACTGGGAAATCACTACACTACAAAAACTAACTAACTACTTTGCTACGTGGTTGTTGTTGTGTTTCGTTAGTTAGTTACGTTGTTGTTTGCGTAATACCCCCCCCCTCCCCTCCCCCACCTCCCCCACCTCCGTTCCTTTGGGCTGGTGTTGGTGAAACAGAGAACAGAACGGAATAGAACGAGGCCGAGTCTCGAGTACCCCCTTTCACCCCTTCTCCTGACCCAAGGAGTTCAACTCTATTCCGTCCGTCGGTCTTTCTTTTGAGGAGGAGGGCAAGACATACGTATCACTTACAAAAACTTTTACACATACGGAGGAAAAAAGTCGCCGTGTACCCGTTCCGCCAATCCAAATCAAGTCTTCTTCACTGTCACTGTTGGCATCATGGCATCATGTATCATCACTTGCTGGCTTCTTGCTTGTTGGGTTATTTTCTTTTTCTTTTTTCTTTCTTTTTTCTTTCCCCGAAAAAAAAAGTTATTGCATACTTCCTTTTTTTTCCCCCTTCAGATCTTTGTTTCTGTATGACTTTTTTATGCTGGGTGGGTTTTTTGGAGTTTCTGTTTACTACTTTACCTGTAACTTTTGAAAGTTGGCGTGTGTACGTGTTGTGTTGCTTAGCTGCCAATTAAGCTCATACGACGCGAGAAACAAACACACTTCTTAAACACATTTCGTAAATTTCCCCTCAAATTCCTAAAAAGTTCAGCACTTTTAGACAACGAATACACGCTCTAGGCTAGGCGACTTGACTGCACCCCGGTGTACTCATTCCTTTCCTTTTCATTCTCCTAAAAAGAAAGCGGGCCCAAAATCATTCTTTTTGAAATTTCAATATTTGTTTTTTTTTGGAGATTATAGCCCTCCCCTTCTCTCCCCTCCCCCCAAAAAAAGAAAAAAAAAACAAGAACAAAATATCCCATCCAAATGATTATATCGTTTCTCTCACCGCCGTCCAACACTATAGTTCAGTCGATCGCCGCCGCCCTGATGCGGATGTGAGGACAGGAGAAGATGTCTATATGGAAGAAGAAGATGATGCCTTTGAGATGACCGCTGAAAGTGCGATGAAGATAACATCCCCCGGGGAAAGTATCACTTCCTCACGTGCCTTCATGAGGTGAGGGATTCTCTGTGGCCCCCCTCCCCCCCCCCTTCCAACATATCCTCCTCCCATCACTCCCCAACCACCCTTCCAATTTTTTTTTTCTTCTTCTTGGCTTTTGGCTTAAGGGGTTCCTTTCAAGGGGACATGGCACTTACGTGGACGGCGATGAAGTTATCGCATCCGTCACCGGCGTAATCGAGAGGGTTAACAAGCTTGTTACGGTGCGGGCGCTGCGTACGAGGTACGTTCGAAGCGAAATGTTTTGAAAATCATTCGCGCCTTTTTTCAAAAACCCGCTTTTTTTTATTTTTATTTTATTTTCCCATTCTCTCTTTTGTGTGCTTTTTATTTTATTTTTTGCACAATAGATATAATCCCGAAGTCGGGGATCTGGTAATCGGTCGAATTACGGAGGTACGTACAGATCTTACATCCCCACGCTCTGAGAAGAGCGTGCCCCCTTCCCCCCCCCTCCCCTCCTTTCGAGAAGAAGAGAAGTCATAACGGAAGGAAGAAAAGGTACAACCCCGAAGGTGGAAGGTCGATGCTAATGCTCGGCAAGACGCCGTTCTCATGCTTTCCTCGGTTAATCTGCCGGGGGGTGTCCAGGTAGGTGGGACGTACTCAAAAACCCAGTCCTTTTCTTTTTTTTCCATCACCAGCTGATCGACTTCATTTTTATTTATTTATTTTTGAACTCCCTCCCTTCCCCCCTCAAAAAAAAAAAAGCGTCGTAAATTGGAGAGTGATGAACTTCAGATGCGGAATTTTTTTGAAGAGGGGGATCTTCTCGTAGCGGAAGTTCAAGCATTCTTCGCTGACGGTGCCATGTCTCTCCACACGCGGTCACTCAAGTATGGCAAGGTGCGTTTTTTTTTTTTTGTTTTTGTTTTTCAAAAAAAAAAAAGTTCAAACGCGGTCAAACGCGCGGCGGGTCCAATTTTTCCCCCTAACGGCACCTAATGTCACGATGATGAATTTTTATTTTTATTTTTATTTAGCTCAGAAACGGGCAACTCGTTTCTGTACCCCCTGTTCTCATTCGCAGGTTGAAATCCCATTTTTGCTCGTTACCCTCTGGCGTCGACTTGATTCTGGGCCTTAACGGGTATATCTGGATAAGTAAGCACGTCCGAGATGATGAGAGGGAAGGGGAGGAAGGATTTGATGCAGAAGCCGTGTACTCCAATCGAAATGACGTGCGTGTGGCGGGTTTCTATTGCGACTCGCGCGTTCCTTAGTTTTGTTTTGTTGACTAATTTCCATCCATTTCCCCCTCTGTCACACCAAACATATAGGACATCGATGATGCGACGAGGAATGCCATCGCTCGAGTGTCCAATATTATACGGGCTCTGGCATCTCGGTCTGTACCCATAACCGACGCGATCGTACTAGAAGCATATGAATGGGCTATCGAGCAAGATGCGGATGTGAAGGACTTGCTCCTGGAGGATGTGGCTGACGCCTTGATTGCCGCAATAACGACTAAAGAAGAGCTCACTGGACCATGGTAGCAGTATGGTATTGTATTTTTTTTTTCAAAAGATTTACAATTCATGTTGTTGTAGTGTGTGTGAGAGTATGTGTGTGTATGGCGGCGGAACGGACACGTAGGAACGCGCTCGGGGTTTATTCATCTTCATCTTCATAACTGGTCCCGGCCCCACCCTCACCCTCACCCTCACCTTCACCTTCACCTTCACCTTCACCTTCGCCCTCCTCCGGTATCTCGTCATCATCATTTTCATCATTTTCATTCTCGTCATCAGCGTCCCCTTCTTCAGTTGTTTCCAGTTGTTGAGAAGCAGGCTGATACTGGTTTGCGGTAGCGCCACTAGCCATTTTCCGAGCGTGAGCTGCTTTCTCCGCCTCTTCTTTTTCTTTATCGATGGGCAAGAGGATGTCAAGTGCGAGGTCTTTCCATCTGAGGGTACCGTTGACACCTCCACCGGCGTATCCCATATCTTCGAATAAAGCACGCGAGGTTGGGTCGTAAGGCACGCGTGGACGAGCTGCCGGGTGCTTGATGTTGGTGGGGTTGCCATAAGGATAAGATGGATGGATATGCGAAGGCAGTACTTTTTTTTTTTTTTTTAAGGGGGGAAGGAGCGGTATTTGAACCATCAGAAAAAAAATCTCTTTTGAAAACGAAACACGATACGAACTGTCTGAATCGTCTGGATTGGGTGGGATCATGTGAGCCGGGATATCCATTTCTGTTGGGGGGGGGGAGGTGGCTCTCGCTTCAATACAGCAACGGCTCGCGAAGAGGAAACGAACCACTATCAGATAAATTTCCCTTTAGGTACTCCGGCGTTCCGATCGTGTCTAATACCTTCAGGTCATTCTCAGTCATGTGAAGATAGCAATAAGTGAGATCCTTGTTGTGGCTCATTGATAAGTTTTTTAAACATGTTCCAGTAGGTAAGGAAGGATTGAGTGTGCGTACGGTCATGGTCTTGTCCTCGCTTTGAATGGGGTTTTAGTAGTAGTAGTAGTAGTAGTAGGACAGACAGGCCCCACGGTTGAGTGGCTCATCAAAGTCTGTTCTGTTCTGGTTTCTGCTCTTTACGCTACGAGACTATGAGCGGGGTTTCGTGTTTCGTGTATTCCCCCATCTCCATCTCCATCCCCCTCCCCCCCGATCAGGCACGGAGGGAGGGGGAAGGGGGTTTGGTTGCGTGTTGTCCCGTTTACGTTTTCTTTTTTTTTTTTGCGCTAACTAGGTCAGGGGGTCCAAGTTGTCGTTTTGTCGTTGTCTTTGCCGTTGCCGTTGCTGTTGCCGTTATCGCTACCGTTAACTTGTTACCGCGCTCGACTCTCTCTCTGAGTTCAAAACTCGACCGCAAAGAAAAAAATAAAAAAGCACGACAAGGGTTCACTTTTTAGTCGTCGTTGGTGGTGGTAGTTACAAGTGGGGGGGCAGGCAGGGCATTCGACTTGTAAGTATAGTGAACAATACGGTAGGTAATCGAACCTTCATCATATCATTATAAAACATCAACATCTAATATTTTCATATTTTCTCTCGTCGCCCCCCCCGCTTGCCCGCTCATTAGTTCAAAGTCAAACAAAGTACGGTGTTCCCATAGTTATCACACACACACACAACACACTGGCTCACAGGCTCATGACCCAACTTTTACGTGTGTTCGTTCGGCAGGCTTTTTTGGTTCATCATCAAAAAAGTAATATCATCAATTATCATTCCAAAAACACTTTGTAAAGAGGGCTCCGACCAACAGCTGACGCTCAGTTCCTCCAGTAGGAAGTGAACCCCTTAGCCCTGGTCACACACACACACCCCTCCCCTCCCTTATTCAACCCCTTAAGAGTTTTTGATTGATTTTGATTTTTTTTTTTTTTTTCTGCAAATCCGCGGTCAGTCGAAACATGGAACACGTAACAATCTACGCAGCCTCAAGCGTTCCTGCGGCTGCTTCTCATCCCACCATCAGTTGCTTGCAATGGACTGAGGATGGCCAATTATTATTTGTAACAAAGACGGCTGTGTATATACTGGTCAGCAAATTTTTGTTTTATTTTAATTTTTATTCTTATTTTTTCATTTCTCTCTCTCTGCACGCACCGCATACAATTTGTTCCTGTTTCTTTTCTTTTTCTATTTTTTTTTTTTTTTTGGGTTGCAAAATAATCGAACGCGTTTTTCAAGACCCCCGATTTTGGGGTCAACAACTCTTATGGTCCCTTTTCAACCACGGCTTCAAAGCTCAAGGACAGTCCTGGTGGCTTTAACGCGTGCGGGTGGTTTAGGACCGTACTGGAACTTGATAGGCGCTCATTTTATCACTGGCCAATGGAATCGCAAGGTAAAAGGGACTTTCTCTCGCGATGCCACGGAGAAAAGTGCAGTGAATTAAATTCAAGTCCTTCGAAACAGACTGGGACAATCTGGTGACAGGATCTCTCGATGTTTCTATCAAAGCCGTCGTAGCGTCTCCCAGCTTTCTGTCTGCAGATGCAGGGTATGAGGGTTCATACCGATTTCCCCCATTTGTAAAGCTCAAAAAAAGGAACGAACAAACAAACAAAAAAAAAAAAAAAAGCTGTGTTTTAGCCGTCGTCAGCACAAACTTGGAACTGTCCCTGTGGTGTTCTCTCAGGAATCAGTTGGCTGGACAATGGGTTAAGGTATTATTAACTCAGATACTCTGGGGCCATTCGATCCATTTTATTTTTATTTTTATTTTATTTTTGACGCCTTTTCAGTTGCAAGATGCCACTCACTTTCTACAATCACTTGGAACCGTCAGTGGGGGTTCCCGTCTTCAACAGGCCCTCCGGTCACAGGTCGTCTGTACGCCCTGCATGATTGTACCTTTTTAGGAAGCCTCAATCCTACATCAAATGATAGGTTGCTCGTGGTCGCGACAGCCAGACTTTGACAATGTACCCGCTTCCGTCCTCGATGGATCTCTTTTGGCTGTTGGGAATAAAGCAGGTTCTGTCCTCCTTCTGAGGTAAGCACGGTATATAGGCAGCCATGGGCCCAAGTGAGAACTCCTTTTCTTCTTTTTGATATTGATGTCGCTGGTTTAGGTTTACGAGGGATTCAGGGCCTAGTCAATATCTTGAACATATTCAGACAATCGTCATTAGCGAACAGTGGGTTACTCACCTTACTTGGCTCCCATGGACTAGGACAAGAGTGAATGAATGTGAGTTTGCGATTTTGCATCTGGAGGGATTATCCATTGACTTTTGGGGGGTTGATTTTTGGCTGTTCTGCGATTCTCGTGTATAGGCCTGGCAGCTCTCGTTTATTGTACTTCGGATGGTACCGTGGGGTCTATCCAAGTCACAAGAACAATTAGCATAGAAACGAGGGCCGCCTCTCGATATGGCTCTGATCCAGTAATTGCAACGAGCTTAAGCCACTCAAAGACTTTGATATGCGAGGCCGACGACCGTATGATCACGGCTCTCTCCTTCATCGAACCTCGGGATAGGGATATGAATGTATGTATGTCGATTTTAGGTCTTCGAACGCAAGAGCTGAAACCCGTTTCCCCCCCATCCTCTCCCCCCAGCCCGTCGTCGTTATTTTCAGACCTGGCGTCGTCCATCTATGGACTGAAGCGCGCGACGGAGGAGGCGGAAGCCTTTGGTCGGGGCTACGTTTCTTTTTACTTCACAGACAGGGCATATCAAGGGGTTCTTCCATGTTTTACCCTCCATCCGGTCTCGTATACTCTCCCGAGCACGACATCATCGTCTTGTCCCTAGTCGATGGGAGCTTCCACGTCATTTACGACGTTTCCACTTCCCCGACCGTTAAGCCCCCTGAAGGTTTAACAGGGCCCGTTAATAATTACTACACATCAAGCGGCCTATCCTCGGTGTCCCGAAGGGTCTTCTTACGGGTAGATGGAGGTGTGGTACCTCACGCTGAGATGAATCAAATCAGTGGTATGGTTTCTTTTGCGGGCTTTCCCATAGTCAGTTGGGCGCATGAGTGAGTCCCATTCTTCTAAATCAAGCTAAATATATATATATATATATTTGTCTCATGTCTTGTCCTCTTATTGCAGAAGGTCCATACTGTCAGACTTTAGTTACAAGCATGAAGCCAGACACAACAGCACTTTGGTCGTGAGCAAGATGCTCGCAGAAGACGACAGAGACGACGACGCCGTGCTGAGGATGCTCACCCAAATCACGTCAGAGACGAAAGCATGCACGTCTTTTTTTTTTTCTTACTTTTCTGTTTTGAATTTTTTTTTTTTTGATTGATGTGAATTCGATTAGACACGGGCACAGCGCCGATGCACATTCTTCGACCGTTATTGTTTCGTCTGAGTCAGGGTGATGATGAAAATGATGGTGATGACGACGATATTCTCACGCGACTTTATCCCCGTCTCCACCAGGCTTGCAAGATCCTGAGGGCGCGCGCGATTTTCTGGAATTCACCACTACCACCACCACCACCACCCACTTTGTTTGGCGATCCCTCATCTGGCTTTGGCTTTGGTTCATCTTATAGAAGAAGGTTTTGTGACGGTATTACCCGTCGACTGTTTGGGAGTGACGTTTTACTCCGACTTCGTTTAAAGCTAGCGATTGCCGACTTTTGTTGGGTAAGGGTATAATCTCTCTCTCTCTCTCTCTCTTATTTTTTTTTTGTTTTTTTTTTGATCGTGTGCGTGCGGCGTTCCGACCTAATCCGGGTTTTCGTGTGTGTGTTAGAAGAAGTCGACCTCAAATCCAGAGATTCAAAGGGAATACGAGACGATCGCTCGTGGACTGCTGAATGCCATCTCTCATCGCGTACTGGGAGCTCTCATTCAAGAGATCGCTTCTGCGATAGATCTTCTCACCCGTAAGCCTCTTTATCTGCTTCAGTTCTCCCCCGTTTTGGTCCATCTGTGCGACCTTTTTTTTTTTTTTTTTTGGATAGGGGACGATCTGTCTTTTGTTCTACGGGTTGTCATTCAGTGCCTGTTACCCGGTACACCCCAGGAACTCTCAGCCGAAGCACAAAAACTGGCTAATGAAATATCAACGTCGTTTCCTACGGCTTGGGAGGAGGCGTTAGGAGGGGGGGGCGCGGCACACAGGAGCAATGTCCTGCTTGCGGTCTGGAGATTCCTTTGACGGACATTGCCACTGCGGCATGTTCGAGAGGTCATCGATGGTGTGAGTGTTTTTTTTTTTTTATTTTATATTTAATGGATGACTGACTGCTTGTACATGTGCTCAAAATCCAATATTCTCTCAAATCCAATTCTCTCGTATCGAATTTGAAAAAAAAACATGCGCCTTTTTTTTAAATTTTTATATAAATTTATTTTTCTCTCCTCCCCCTCCGCAATTTAGCTCGCTGTTCTGTCACCTCGTTCATTCTCTCGACCACGATGGTACGCACCTGTTTGGGTTGCGCGCGGAAAGCGTTTCTCCCCACCGCTTTGTCACCGTATCGATTGGAGAGGGGAAGGGAAAGAGAGGAGCAGAGGGCAGGCGTAGTGGGCGTAGAAGCTGAACCTTCCCTTGGAAGAGGAGGAGGGGGCATGATTGAGGGCTCGAGCTCGGGCTCGGGCATTGGCGATGCTGGTGATTCGGGTATAGGCACCTCTTTCGAGCGACTGGGCGCGGCTGGGTGATACAAGAGCTTTTGAATGCCGCGCGACGATGTCTCTTCTGCGGGAATAACTTTGCCACTCTTATATGATATTGTTTTTTTTTTTTCGAACGAACGGTTATATATTAACGCACACGGGGATGGTGGCGAAGGATGTTGTTATTGTTATTGTTATTGTTGCGGGGTTTCGGTATATGGGGTTGGCCATAGTCGAAGAGTCGGTAGAAGAGAAGAGGGACGGACAAAGGTAGTGAGTGTGTCGTCGCCTCAGAATTCTTTCTTTCTTTTTCAATAAAGCCTTTTAAAAAGAAGAAAAAAGAAAAAGAAAAATGAAGTGCTCGTGTAGTAATCGTACTTCGCTGGCAGTACTGATTTTGCGGGCGCGCAAGCGGCGTCGTCTGTTGTGTTTTGTGTTTTGTGCTTTCTCTCTCTCTCTAACGTGGTAGCGTCGGCTCTTGCCGAGGTGTCCCTGCCTCGAAGTGGGTGACCACTCCCCCTCCCCCCCCCCTCTCCATTCCCCCTTTACCCACCCAAAAATAAATGTGGAGGAGTGAAGGGGGAAGGGGAGGGGAGAAGGGAAGAATGTGTTACCTGGGGGGGTTAGAGGGGGTAATTCATCAGTTTTTCAGTTGTTTAATTTGTATTTGCGTGCCAAGACCGCCGGCAGAGGGGATTTCCAAGGTTTCCCAGGGACTGCTTTGCGCTTTGCTTTCATGAGATGAACATTGACGATGATGGAAGGGGGGTTAGTTTCGTGTCATGGTCACAGGTGTTATGTGTGTGTGTGTGTGTGTGTAAAGATCAACTCTGACATCACTAGTGGACCCTGATCGTGGAGGACAGGACACAAGATGACAGGACAGATAAACCAGGTACCGGGTGCCTGTGCGTTGCGTGTGCGTGTGTGCCTTCTTCTATTCCTCCCCCCCCTCCCCCCCCGACCATCAGACCATCAGACCAGACATACTATCGTATCATTTCATTTCATACAAAAAGCAAGGGGGCAGCAAAGGACAACAATATCATAATCATAATAATAATAATAATAAAATTAATAATTAAATATATAATTAAAATGATTTGTCAGCTACTCAGCCAACCAACGCGGCAGCTGCAGCCCAAGCCCAAGCTTGGTACGGTACACTCACTCACTCACCTCTGTACTTGGTACTGTACTACATTACATTAACACCCACAACATCAGGACTTTCCCTTCTCGCCACGACACTGACGTTGCGTTGCGTTTATAACGCGCACAGTTATTTTTCAACTTTGCATATAAAACCCCAATAACATGACAGACGGCAGTCCGAACACTCAACCTCAACCCGAAAATGACACCCTCATAAGATCGCTAGCTGAACCGGACAACGACCAAGATACTTGCAGAATTTGCAGCGCGCCTGCAGAGCCCGATCAACCTCTCTTTCACCCTGTAAATGTTCCGGCACGATCCGTTACATCCACCAAGATTGGTTTGTCCTCTTGATCCCGCTCATTCCCTTCGGTATATGCTCATCCTCCGCTTAGCTTAACAACATGGCTATCACACAGCAAGAAAAAAACATGCGACGTATGCAAGTATCCGTATTCGTTCACTAAGGGTAAATTTAAATTTTTTTCATAATTGGCTCCCCTCATGAATCCGGTTCTGCGTCATCATCAAAACTGACACACCTTTTGCAGTCTACGCAGAAGATATGCCCATGCGTCTACCCGTGATACTCCTGCTCCGCAAATTCGCCCAGCAGGTTCTCTTTGCCATTTTGTTTTGTATTCGGGCTATCATCGTATCCTTTGTGTGGCTTGCCGTCCTCCCCTGGATAACGGTTTGGACTTGGAGAATGTACTTTGCAATGGGTAATTCCACGTATGTGACCACCTTGATTCCAGAATAATTTCCTCTCCTCTTGACAATGTTTTTTGTAGCGCTTGGTGGATTAGTGCGCGTCCTCGTTCATCGTCACCATCATCCTCGTTCTTCTTTTACAATCTCACCTCGCGTTCTCAATTCAACTCTACTGCAACCAACGCACCCCTTCAGTCTTCTTCCAATGATACTGACAATTCCCCGCTGAATGCGCTTCTTGCACATCCCCTGCTCCGCACTGTGTCAGCAGATATATTCACCGGTCAGATCATCGCCACCCTCATTGTCCTTGTCTTCATCGCCGTCTTTCTTCTGCGCGAGTGGATATCTCAGAATGCACGCCCTGGCGTCTTTGAAGAAGGCGACCCTGCAATCGCAGCTGAGCGTGAAGCAGAGCAAGAACGCGAGGGGGAGCGTGAAAGGCAACAGCAACGTATCCGCGAGCAGGCCAGGGCCGTATTAATGGAGCGCGACAATCAGTTGCGTCGGCAACAGCAAGCTGAAGCAGAACGCTTACGCCGTGCGAGAGAAGGAACTCGCATGAACACGAGCTAGATCCGAGTAGACGACACCCAGATCGGCCAATTCGAGATTTACCCTTGCGACCCCCATCTCGACGGGCACAAGAGCTACGTGCCACAAACGGCGGTCTTCAAACCGCCCAGCTGAATCGGACTGCATCCTTCCCAAACGATGCGGCAGGGCCAAGCAATGCAGTCCCGCAGTCCACCAAAGATGATCAGAACCCATCCTACTTCCAGGCGCGGCAAGAAAGGCTTCTAGCAGCTGAGAAACGCCGTTCTTTGGCCCTTGCAAACAACAACCTTTTGGAGAGGTTCGAGGATCAAGCCGCTGGCCGACGACCCCGAGTCATCGTTCCGGGTGAAAGGTCCTAGCAACGACAACGATGATTTGTAAGAGGCAAAGGAAAGGCAAAGGCGACAGACTTTGAGGAGCCGATCCATCATCAAGGCGGCCCTTCTGCTTTTTCGGTCAACAACACATTAAGTATTCTAGCTACCCTCAAGCAGAAACGCGTTGGCTGGGGCATTCCTGACTCCCAGACCTGGTCCCTCTATGATTTTGAGCGTTTTGAGATGACTCGATTCAACATCGATCTCATGTTCTCCCCATATGGCATTGTGGCAGAGGTGGATCCATGGGAACTAATTAATCAGGCTGAGGTTACCGAAAGGAAGGATTTTCATCTTCCGCCTCAGCAGGCTTTTCACACGTAGAATGGGAATGGCTGCCCCAGAAGATTGGACTGAATGGCTTGGACATGCTGCCGATGATGCCTGGCGGTGGCGGGCAAGGCGGCGTGTGCTTTGGGAACGCTTCCGCGACGAGGCAGAGCAGGATGGCCTTGGGAATCTGCAACTTCCCCCCGAGCTTTCTGGGATATCGCTCGAGGATCTGTACGCAGGGCACGATCGGAATGGCATTTGGACACCACCTCCTGCGCCGAGGTTGATAAGCCGGTTACCTGCTCTCACTGCGCTGTCCCAAACGCCATCCCATCCGAGCGCAGCTGACGATGGACTATCGTTACTTACAGCCCACAAAAGATTAAGGGCTGAAGGTTCCAGGTCGGAACGCTCTTTTACAATCAGCTCTCCTCCCTTTGCTTCTCCCGACGACGACGGTGGGAGTTCGCGCCGTGTACGCCAACGAACACGATCGCAAGTAGACATGAGGCCTTTCGCATTTTCTCCCACTGAAGGCGGTGATAATCATGTGTTTCCGCATATTCCTCCGAAACCGCTTCCTTTCCCCATTACTCCGGTAGCAACCACTTTCCCTACCACTTCGCAAGGCCTATCTTCGCCACCTGCTGGGTCCACGTCCCCTCATCACCCGGTACCCACGCCTTCATTTAGACGTCCACCTCCTCACCCACAATTAGAAGCTGCTCACCGTGGTATTCATTTGCCTAGACGGCCACCGACGCCGATAGCAAGTCCGTCTTCCCTTCCACTCGCCAGTAGCAGGGAGAGCACGCCACTCACGTCGCCAAACCTCGCAACTTACCATCCTCCGGAAGAGTTTCTGGAGGGTTCGACTAGGCAAGGTTACTTCGATGGCGCTGAGAAAGTAGGTGAAGAAGTCAGCCGTGATACAGAGGAGATGGATCCTCGGGAGCTCGAGCGAGATGTGGCACACTTTTTCAGCGAAGAACCCGCCATGGGTCAACCCTCAGATAAAGAGGATGAGGACGAGGATGAGGACGAAGGAGATCTTCCGGGATTGTTGGCAGATTCTGACGATGAGGTTGAGGATCCCATGGAACCACGAGGTGCCGCCCGACGTGGACCGAGGCGCATAGCCTGGGGCCCTGAATGGGATGACGGTCGGGACGCGGACGTGGCAGACGAGGAGGGCTTAGTTGCTGAAGCTGATGACGATGGCGATGGTGAGGACGCTGAGGGTGAGGAGGTGGATGATGCGGCCCTGGCAGCACAGCTTGCTGATGAAGACATGGTCGTTGAGGATGATATGGAGGGCGCTCTTGAAGGCAAGCCATCTTTTCGCTTCTTATTTATGAATTTGAGTTCACTGACAAGGGTTACCTCTCCCTTCAAATAGCTATCGGTATGAGAGGTCCACTCTATGTCGTTGCGCAGAATGTATGCCCCCTGAACTCTCAGACGATGTCATGTACTCAAAGTCAACCCTTCAGGCTGCCTTGATGATCTTCGTGCTCGATACAGCGGTCGGACTGGGCATCTGGTTACCGTTTACGTTTGGCAAGTCAACCGCCTTACTCTCTGTAAGTCTCATACTTGTCGTTTCTCCTTTACAACTTGGGCTTATTTTTTTTTTTTTTTTCGGGTAGCTCGACCCAAGGCGCGCGCTTCAAGTGCTTCACTGGCCTATAAGAGTTATTCGCATTGTGACAGATCCCGTGGTTGACACAATTTTTTTCGTGGCTGGTTACGCGATTCTCCCATCCATGACCCGTCTGTTTCATGGGTTCCTCGATACTGCGCTCTGGGCCCTTTCACGAGTCATTACAGATGATACTCTTGAGAAGTCTGCGCAATTTGTTGCAAGAACAGTAAGCTTTCGGCCGCCTGTTCTCATGATGGATGACTTTTCGCTGATCGCGTTGCAGCGAGAGAGTATCGTTGGCCTTCCTTGGGATAAGGCAACCCAATATCTCGTTTCTCTTCCCTCAAAACTTGCGCCCGAGCCACGCTCTGATCCGACTCCGTCCATCATTGATCGCATCTTGGAGTCTAACCACCCTGTCGTCTTAACGGTAGAACCGTACCTGGAAGCCTTGGGCAAACAAGTCAGGATAAATTCGTATCAAGTCGCGACTGGTTGGACAAAACTGGCTCTCGGGGACGGAACTGGGGAGAGAGTCTTTGCTATTGCACTTGGCTATGCTGTTATTGGCCTTTTGATCGCGTTTTACCTCAACATTTTTACGGTTGGGACTGTGAAGAGCGCTGGGAGAGCAGTAAGGAGCGCAGTACGGCAACAGTTGCTCGTGGTCAAGGCTAGTTTTACCTTTTTTTTTACTTTCACCGAACCCCCTAACTAAGAAAAAAAAAAAATCGTTTTTTTAGGTAGCAACGTTCATCATTGTAGAATTGGTTTTATTCCCGTTAGGGTGTGGTATCAACCTCGACTTGTGTTCTATCTGGCTTTTCCCTGAAGCGAGCCTTGAATCTCGGATCGCGTTTTTTCAATATGCGCCCTTGACCGCAATCTTCTATCACTGGGTCGTTGGCACAATGTTCATGTTCGTCGTTTCTTACTTTTTTTTTGTTTTTATTTTCGTCGATTTTTATTTTTATTTATTTTAAAGGTATCAATTTGCGATCTTATTAGCAGGCTGCCGCACGATCATGCGCCCCGGAGCAATGTGGTTCATCAAAGACCCGTCTGACCAGAATTTTCACCCTATTCGTGACATTCTCGACCGCCCGCATTGGTACAACTCCGCAAGCTTTCAGTGAGCGCGATCATGTATGGCTTGGTGGTCGCCTGCGGTGTGGGATCTATTGGAGGACTTATGCGATTGGGAAGGGGTTTGGTGCTACCTCTTCGTTGGAAACCTCGGTGCGTCCCTATGTCTTCCCTATAAGTTTAACGAGTTGAAACTAGTGTTATATAGTGAGCCTTTATCCGACATCCCCATTGACCTCCTGTTCCTCCACATTCTTTTACCATACACGCTGCGCTTTTTCCGGCCCAGGAAGGTACTCCGCAAGACGTCAATCAAGATTTGGAAGTATCTCTGCGCTTGGCTTCGTCTCACGTCATACATGTTCGGTGGGCGTCATCCGGAAGAGGAGCGAGAGCCCTCCCACCCGAGCTGGTTCCCTTTTCAAGACTCGGGCAGTAAAGCCGCAGAAAGCGAGCCGCGTTCCCATGGAAGTTATCGCCGGGTACCTAACAGTGACAACGTCGCGGTACCTCGAGACATGCGCGCTACAGCCAGGGTCGACGCCGACGGCCTGCCTGTGGATGATGAGGCACGTATGCTGATTGAGATACAAGACGCTGAAGCAGAGAAGGCCAAGCGAAATCCAAAAGATGACTACACCGTGGTTCATATCCCTCCTCACTTCCAGCACCGCATAGGTCTGCTCATCTTCGCACTCTGGGTTATTGGCTGTCTCTTTGTCACCGCCTCTGTGACTGTGCCTGTCCTGCTTGGCCGCGGAGTGTTCAACCTTTTCACCAAAAGGCAAATGCACGACGGATACTCTTTTCTCGTTGGTTTTTATGCGCTCTGGGGCTGTTGGGTGGTCGGTCACGCCATCGAACGAATGGAAAAGAGACGTCAACGACGCAGTGCGGATGAGGCGCGTGGAAATTGGCCTTTATACTTTCTTAAGCGGACCGTTCTCTGGCTGGCCAAGATATCGTACATCATTTCTTCGTCGGCATCGTCATCCCAACTCTTATCGGTCTTGTGGTGGAGCTGTACCTTATCATGCCCATCCGTCTGTTGTTGAATCCGGATTTGGTGCCCAACGTGCGTGCGGTGGATATGTGGGCATTGGGAATCATCTACGCGAAGATCGTACTTCACGCGCATCGCTTACGCCCGCTGAATCGTATCACGACGGGTTTCAATCATGTGAGTCAACTTGCTTTTTTTAAACTTGTTACGTTTTCCCCTTAAGTGCGACTTTTTCTTTCCCCCCCCCTTCCTCCCCCCTCCTTCTTGTCTGGTAGATTAAAGCGCACGGATGGACAAATCCGGAACCGCTCAGCGCTACTGTTGAAGTTATCGCGCCGCTCCTCGCCGGACTCGTCGGAATGCTAGGATTGCCACCTACCGCTGTCGCCATTGTACGGTATGTTAGTTCCTTGCAGGTCGACCAGCGCTTCATATGTAAGTCTTTTCTCCTCTCTCTCTTTCTCCGTGTTCCACGAATTTGGTTTTTTTCTGTTACACTCCCCCTCCCTACTGATTCATTATTTTTTTTTTCTTTTCCTAGTTATGCACGTTTACCCTGGCATATTCGCTTTGGTGGGGATCATCCGACTCGGTTTGACGGGATCTGGAGCGCTCGCGCGGTGGTCTCAGACGATTCGTGATACGGAGTTTCTTGTTGAGATGCGTTTGCGTAATTATGAGCAAGAGAAGGACGGAGAGGAAAAGAAGGAGAAGGAGAAGGAGAAGGAGAAGGAGAATGGGCACAACAAAGAAGATGATGGTGATGTGGTGGCGGGCACGGAAGGAAAGGCCGTGGAAGGACTCGCGGTCAACTAATATTTTTCGTTTTTGCCCTGTGGGGGATTCAAATAATTTCCTAAAGGGAACTCAAATGTTTCTCCCCCATCTATTCGCAATTTTTTTTTTTTTAAATTAGTGTAGCACTTTTTCGTATTGTAGAACAACAACGCGCCGCTCTCTATATATAATCATATGAGTGCGCCTGCACACCGGTATATGATAGGAAATTTATTTTTATCATCCAGTTTTATCCAGTTCAATTTGTGTAGTGTAGCTGTACTATATAACAATGTCAACCTTTCTTCACTTCTTCTGTCCTTCTGTCCTCTCTCCCCCAGAAAAGATATATATATAAAAAAAAAAAAAAAACAGGGCGGGTTACTTTCAAGCGCCACCTTCGTCTTCGCCGCTCTCGATCCCGATCCAGCACTCCGAATCTGTCGTGGCGTACTCGTCCAAGGCGTCCGACCGTACGAGTCTATATACGTGGTCGTGATCGACAAAGGTCCATCGATAGGACCGAGCCTCCAGGTCCTCGAGACACCAGGCTACGAAACGTTCACCGTCCCCGTCGTCTTCGGCGAGGTTGAGATTCCAACCGATATGAAGGACGATACCATCGTCGACGGAAAGGCTTAGTCCCTCATCGTGTGAGTACTCCATTTCATAGGATTCGATCATGCCGCGCGTTGCTCCGCGCCTGAGGAGCGTGTCGATGGCGGGGTCGGGGTCGAGAGGGTCCGAGTTTGAGTTGCGATGAATGGGCGGTTCCCAGTTGGGCATGACCCATTCGCCTTCGTATTCGTCGTTCGAGGCGTTATCGTATTCCTGCAATCGCTCGTTGTCATCATCATCAACATCAACGTCAACATCTTCTTCGTCTCCTTCGTCTCCGTCTCCTTCATCATCATCATCATCGTCGTCGTCGTCGTCGTCGTCATATGTGACGTCAAATGGACCCCAATGACCGTCATCGTCGTCATCATCGTCATCGTCTTCGGAATAGTCCTCGTCATCATCATCTTGCGCGTCGGAGTCGGAGTCGCTTCGCAAAGGGGGGAAAATCTCTGCCCATGGGTCTTCGAGGTCCGGAGGAGGGGATGGTCGTAACGAGCCGGAGGCATCCCTTGATTTTCCCTTTGAGAGGATCGAGAGAAGACTCTTGAGGACAAAGAGAGGAAGCGGACGGGACCGAATGATAGAGCGGCAAAATGGACATGTCTTTTTGCGAAGAACAAGTGGTAAAGGTTCGTCAACGTCCATTTCGTCCTGGGGTACGGGGGCACTACGGAACCAATCTTGAAGGCATCCCTGACAGAGAACGTGACCACAGGGGGAAAGACTGTGAAAACAGTAGCTTGAGTATGATGAGGGCGATTAAACTGAGGACCTCGCTCACGCGAAAGGCTTAGTAAGTGTGTCTATGCAAATCTGACATTGTAAAGTTCCTTCAATGTTGGATGCCAGCTAAACAACTGTCAGCAGGTGATCTTTTCTTCTTCTAATTGTGGGATGGTGTACCTCGTCTGATTGTTTGGTTCTCGTCTTCAACACTTCTATCTTAGATAGCTGCTCCTTGTGAGCCTGTAATTGAGAAATAAATAAAAAAAGTGAGACACTGGGGTATGAAGGTAATGTTGACGCGACGAACCCGACTCATTGAACGTAACTGGTTCTCCAGAGACAAGATAGTCTGATACGGGCGTCAGGAAGTAGGGAGCGCGGAACGTGGAAAATGAGCCACGCACATTTGACTGCTTCTCAATAGTCTTATTATAAGCAGTCGTTTGCTAGGTAGGTTCGGTGAACTGCGTCTTATATATCATGGAGCGAAAACAAGCAGACCTTCTTGAGCACTTCCAGCTCTTTCTTCATCTTATTGAACTCCATGACGGCAATAGGTCCAGTGTAGATGGGTTGGGACGCCGCTTCATCGTCAGATGGTGCAACTACGCTTGATGTCCTGGCTGGAGGGTATTTCCCCTCATGGGACACATCCCTCTTGCTACGCGGTACAGTGCGAGGTACGTTGGAAGGCGCATCGGAGAGTGACCGTGAAGCATTCCGTTTTGCTTGTGAGACTTGTGCGCGCGTTCCGAAAATGGATCGGGAGTAGACAATCCCGAGCGGATACCAGAGCTCGAGGGGGATTCAACGATGAAGAGGGGTGTTTCTTCTTTCTACGATGTCTTTCGCCCCTGACGGAAGGGACGTCGTCGTCATCAGACAAGTGACGATTCTGCTCGCGGGATCTGTCACGGTGCTGCTTCTTTACTGAGAGAGGGCGATCAGGTCCAGCAGGGTGATTCTCGCGTCTATGAGAGGATCGTCGGGTGCGAGGAGGAGCTGTCATGTTTGAGTCCATTGCTTCGTAGATTAAACGGGTGCTAAATGAGATAAGACGAAGCATATTTTGAGCACAAAGAAGCGATGATTAGTCGTACTTGTGAATGGGCTCACTAACTCAGGAGAACGTGATGGTCTAGTCAAGGTTAGCGTCCGTCCCCAAGTCAAGTCAAGTAAGGAAAGGTCTACAGTAGGTCTTTTAGTAGGTCTTTTAGTTCAGCAGAGGCGACGCTTAGTCATATTTATATTACAGTAACGTCACGTGAATAGACACATACACAAACTACTTTGCCACTGACCTCCATCCATCCGAGGCATCCATTTAGTTCTTTTTTCTTCCACAACTTCAGCTACACACTCGATCTCCACATCCGCTCCTAGAGGAAGTTCAGAAACTCCGATACACGTCCTCGCCGGGAATTTCCCCTTTTCGAAAAACTGCAGGAAAGGGGGGGAATTATCAATCAGTCAACCGCAAACTTTTCGATCCTCTTCTGCTAACCTCAGAGTAGATCCTATTCATACTTTTAAAGTCCCGGGCCAGGTTTTTCAAATAGATGTTCACCTTTACTATGTGCTCCAAGCCCGAACCAGATGCCTTCAGAACTTTTTCCAAATTCTGAAGTGCCGCACGCTGTAAATATAATCGGTCTTCAGACTGCAATACCATACCAGCAGTAAATCCACCGAACTCACTGTCTGATCCTCGACACCTCCACTAGCCTGAGCTCTCTATCAATCCCGATGTTCCCAGAGGCATAGACGGTACCGTTTGAGACGACAGCTTGCGCTGCATTGAATTGATCAGATCTACACTGTATCGATCAGATAAAGCTTGTGCCTACAATAGATGGGCAGCGGCGGAAGGGCGTCTTCTGTGAAGATGATCTCTTTGGTCATGGCGGATTTGTTGCGAAAAGCTCTATCGATCCCAGGATGTGAGAGTATTTAAATGAAAAGGCGCTGGTGTGCCGCATGACTTTTTGTGTGAAATCCATTGCCCCTGAGCTGTGAAGTCTCTGTACTTTGACTGGTTACGCTAAACCAAAATTATTGTGACACGGTGGATTTTAGAAACATAAATTAACTAAAATGTCGTACTGACATTACGTCGCAGCTATTCTCCACACACACATGACAATGACAGCGAACAGGGAATCCTGTACTACCATTAATTTGATAGATCATAATCTATCAGCTGATCACCATTTTATCTCCCGCCTCGAGAGTTAAAATGCGGAACTCGTCCACAACTTAACCAAAACACCTCCCCTCCCCATAAAAAAATCTGAGAACAAATAGTAATGTCTGCTTCCAAAGGTCGCGTTCTCCTGGCCTATTCTGGTGGCCTTGGTGAGCGTACCTGCGATCGCACATAGCCCTGGAGCTTAGGCTGAGACATTTCACAGACACTTCGTGCATCCTCGCGTGGCTCATTGAACAAGGTTATGAAGTCTACGCTTTCATGGCCGACGTTGGTCAAGAGGAGGTGAGCGGCCATGGCTGACAATCCACGAGAGGGCTGTTAATCATATATCTACATGAAGGATTTCGAGGCTGCTCGTAAAAAAGCTCTTGGTGTTGGAGCGAAAAAGTTTTATCTCGAAGTTCGTCGGGACTGTTTATGTTTATGTTCATATTGCGGAATAACTAAGTGAACCGCACGCAGGATCTAAAGCGCGAGTTCGTGACCGAGCTTATCTATCCCGCAGTCCAAGCTAATGCCATCTACGAGGTTAATTTGCCCTTTCGCGAGACATGACGTTTATCTGACAGTGTTCATTTTCAACTAGAACGTGTACCTTCTTGGAACTTCTTTAGCACGTCCTGTCATCGCTCGCGGAATGATCGCCACTGCCGCCAAGGAGGGATGCGAGTAAGCACCTCCAACTGTTTTTAAATACTTTTTAGAATCTAACATTCATACTTCCAGCTTCGTGGCTCATGGGTGTACAGGGAAAGGAAATGATCAAGTCAGGTTTGAACTTGCCTTCTACGGGCTCAAACCCGATATCAAGGTGCTCGCACCGTGGCGGATCCCCAGTGGGTACATCTTGTGTACAAATTTGCTGGATTCTATTCAAACGATGTTGTGAACTAATCGCAGAATTTTACGAACGATTCGCGGGCCGTCAGGCGTTACTCTCCTACGCTGCAGAGAAGCAGATCCCCGTTCAACAGACGGCTGAAAAGTCGTGGTCGACAGACGAGAACATTTTCCACATCTCTTACGAGTCTGGAGTCTTAGAAAACCCTAACGCCACGCCGCCTGCTGATATGTGGAGGCTGACCTCCTCTCCCGAAAATGCGCCCGCCACTCCCGAGTCCATATCGATCGAGTTTAAGAGTGGAATACCGGTGAAAGTGACCGCGGGCTCGGAAACGCACACGGACGCTGTCGACATCTTCGTTGCGTTAAATTCATTGGGCCGTAAGCACGGCATCGGGCGCATCGACATTGTCGAGAACCGCTTCATTGGCGTCAAGTCGCGAGGGTGTTATGAGTCTCCTGGTGCCACGATCCTGCGTGAGGCGCACATCGATCTGGAGGGGTTGACGCTCGATCGAAACGTCCGTGCACTTCGCGACCAGTTTGTTACCATCGAGTTGGGCCGCATCTTGTACAACGGTCATTTTTTCACTCCGGAACGCGAGTTCGTCACGAGTGCTATACCCGCGAGTCAGCGCACAGTGAATGGCGTCGTCCGGTTGAAGTTATACAAGGGTAACGTGATCATCGAAGGACGCTCGTCTGACGAGGTAAGCCGCGCGGAAAGGGGTGAGGTTTGTTCGCCTTGGGATTGATTGCTGATGATCTGGTTTAGGGTCTATATGATGAACAGCAATCGTCTATGGACGTGTTGGGAGGCTTTGAACCGACTGACACGACGGGCTTCATCCAGATCGAGTCCATCAGAATCAAAAAGTACGTCCCCCTCTGTTATTACTGGATTGATATACTGATACTCGTTTGTAATTAGATGGGCACAGGCGAACACCCGTAAGGGACAGTCTGGTGTTGAACCTAAGGATGTGTATGGCACGCGTGTTTGAGCGCTGCCATTAGTACCATGTCATGTATTTGTACTATATAGAAATCGTCATGTTGACCCGGCCCGCCTTATCCCGAATTACCCGAGTGTCAGCAGTCGGCCTCAACGCGGGCTCACTCCTCCAATCTTTCATTTAACTGTCAATATAAAATGGACAAGGACAACAAGGAGGACTTCAGTTTCGGACGCTCTTGTGATCTCAAAGTTCCCGTTACTTTTCGAATGTCTGCGCTTCGTTCTATCCCCCCCTGATGCGATGTGCTAACTAACTCACTCATCATACAGATCTCAACTAGAAGGTACACGCCATCCTCGACCCCTCACAGAACTCATAGAAAAACCTGAATTGCGTTTCCATGGTGTTCAATCCCCGTACGCTCACGCTCACTTTACCTTACTTGCTTCTTGGCCCCTCCCCCCGTCCCTTCCCCAGCGGGACCTGACATCTTGAATAGTACCCTCTCAGACCTCTACGTTACTTGTCAACTCCTTGCGGACAACAAGCCACTTACCATCCCATTCCGGACATCCTACAAGGCCTTCAAGAATAGCTATACGTTAGTGTTCTACCTCACTCGCGGTACATCAACGGCTCACCTCTCTTGAAACCAGGTGGAACGAGTGGATCACACTACCGATTCGCTATTGCGACCTCCCGCTCAGCTCACAGATCACGTTTACTGTATGGGATATAGCCGGGCCTCGCGCAGCGGTGCCTGTTGGCGGCACGACTTTCAGGCTGTTCAGCAAGAAATGGTGTGCTGTTTTCCCCTCGTGCTCGTGCTGACTTAGGTGTTGATGGATAGTGTTTACGTTTTGGTAGGACGTTGAGGAGGGGAAAACATCGAATGTTGTTATGGCCAGGCAAGGAAGCCGATGGAAGCGTGGAAACTACGACTCCGAGCAAGTCAGGAATTAGAGATGAGATGGGAAGGTTGGAAAAGGTGCGACAGCGCTCCCCCTTCCCCCCCTTTGTCTATCCCGTATTCGAAGTAGAACTTAGTCTCCTCTGCTCTTCATTCAACTATTGTAGCTAGTGAAGAAGCACGAGCGGGGAGATATGCCCAAGTCGGAATGGCTCGACAAGTTGGTTTTCCGGAGGATGTCAGAAATTCACGCGGTGGGTGAACATATATGACCCCTCTCTTCCCCGTTGCACACACCGGCTAAACAGAGTTCAAGATGGAGACTGAGAAGTCGAACAATTTGTATCTTTATATCGATTTGCCACGCTTCGACTTCCCTATTATATTCAGCGAGCTTGTACGTGTTTCTTTTTTCTTTCCTTGCGCGTGATGTTGACTTTTTAGCGGACAGGAAGCTGTGGCCTCGGCCTCCCAACCATCCGCCCCGCCGCCCACGACACATACGGCGATACCTCCTCTCCTTCCCCCATCATTTCACGCCGACACATACATGTGGGCCATTGTAGATTCCGACGTACTACGGGACAATCCTGTTGAAGATAAACACCGTCGCCTCGTGCGCAGTCACCGTAGCAGTCCCTATGACCGCGAGCTGAAGCCCAACACTAAATTGCGTGATGAGCTCGGGGTACGTTCCATATTTTTTTCGCGGGTAAAGAAAAAGGGAGATCCTGAACTCCTTTTCTAAATCTTTAAAAGATAATTTTGAATTACGCGCCGAGCCAAGTCCTGACTTCAGAGGAGAAAGACCTGGTGTGGAAGTACCGCTTTTACCTTACGCGCGACAAGCGAGGTCTGACCAAATTCGTCAAATCGGTGACATGGCGAGACCCAATGGAAGTGAAGCAGGCTGTAGAAGAGTTACTTCCCATGTGGACGGAGATCGATACAGATGACGCGCTAGAGCTTCTAGGCCCTGGCACTGTTGACTCCCGTGTGCGGGCTTTTGCAGTGAAACAACTAGCGAGAGCAGACGACGACGTACGTGTGTGGCACCTCGTACAGTGGCGGACATCCTGACTCACTACTACACCTTAGGAGCTCATGTTATATCTATTACAGCTGGTGCAAGCCCTCAAGTTTGAGAGCTCAGCCAGTGACACAAGGTCATTGCGTTCGACAGCAAGTGCTGTGTCGTATGACGATAGCGGTCTCGCGGATTTCTTGGTCACTCGCGCTGTGAATAATCGTGTGCTTGGTTACAGATTGTACTGGTACTTGACCGTTGAAGTTGCTCTGGAGGATCGTCTGATGGGGAAAATGTATGGCAAAGTCATCTTCAACTTCCTGAAGCACTTGTTGGAGGTAGGTACTATGACTTCTCTATTTCCATTCCTCTTCTTCAGTTGACCCCGAGTGACGCTTAAACTTCGTTCTGCAGTCAGAGAACGGAAAGGAACGTAGAGAGCTTCTTGGTCGCCAGGCGGAGCTCGTCGCCTCTCTCGCGAAACGCGCCAAGGAATTTAGTAATCAAAAGGAGCCGCGACCGAAGAGAATCGAAAAGCTACGCTCTTTCCTCGCCGATTCCAGAAACAATCTTCTTTCTATGGCTCCTCTCGCTCTCCCGCTCAACGGAAACGTTGAAGTGGTGGGGGTCATCCCGGAGAAGGCTTCGATTTTCAAATCCAACTTGTCTCCACTCTTGTTGTACTTCAGCTGTTCGGATGGGTCCGAGTATCCCATCATGTTCAAGGACGGGGACGACTTGCGTCAAGATCAGCTCGTCATCCAATTGTTCACACTTATGGACAGGCTGCTCCGGCAGGAGAATCTTGATGTCAAGTTGACGCCATATCCCGTACTTGCCACGGGACCCCAACAGGGCATGATGGAATTTGTTCCGAGCAAAACCATCGCCAGCATTGTGAGCGATAATGGGACGCTCCTTAATTACATGCGCGCACACTACCCCGACGAGGGTAGTGTTGGGACGTACGGCGTCGATCCCGGTGTCATCGATACATTCGTTCGTAGTTGTGGTAAGCCTCCAGAAACTCACGAAATCTGTATTTTTAAAAAAAATTTGATATCCAAGCGGGGTATTGCGTCGTCACCTATATACTTGGCATTGGCGATCGTCATCTGGACAATCTCCTCGTCGCTCCGGATGGTAAGCCCACCTCTCCCCAAAAAAAGAAAAAAAATTTATGCTTCAATGTTTCGATGTGGGTTGGTAAAGGCTAAGATACTGCATCAGGACATTTTTTCCATGTCGACTTTGGTTATATCCTCGGGCACGATCCAAAATTGTATCCACCCGCGGTCAAGGTTTGTAAAGAGATGGTCGATGGGATGGGAGGCCCGCACTCTCAGCACTATGCGCGCTTCACGAATTTTTGCTTCACGGCGTTCAGCATCTTACGGCAGAGCGCGAACCTCATTCTCAATCTCGTCACGTTGATGGTCGACGCGAACATTCCTGACATAAAGGGTCGTAACGTTCACGAGTTATTGCAAGAGAAGTTCATGTTGGATCTCACGGAGGAAGAGGCGATGAAACATTTTGAGACCCTCTTGAATGAGACGTCTTATTTTACGAAAGTTGTCGATCGGTTCCACGACATTGCACAATACTGGAGGAGCTAATTAGCAGCTAGCGAGCTAGAGTGTGTAGTAGTGTGTGACCGTGACCGTGACTGTTACCGTGACTGACTGACTGATGACCCAACCTGACCCGATCCGACCCTGACGTTCCATCCATTCCACTACTCCCAAGTTGTAATCATAATAAATAAAATGGCGCGCGGGGTGGCGTCCCCAGCTCCCATATCTCTTCCCAAAGTCTCGTTTGTTAAAGTTGTCGGTGAAGGGTCAACTGCTCGCTCTGGAGTTCATGACAATCAACAGCGCTCTTATGGATGTGCGCGCGTGAATACTTCTTTTCCTTCGATTTGGTCGCTCATGGTGGTACAGACAATGACTTTTCTTTGTTTGAAAGGCCCCAACACTACATTCGATACATTGGTATGCCCCCTTCACTGCGTTAAAACGCATCTTGTGGGCGCTGAACTTGAGGGGTTTAGAGCCACTCGAAGCCGAGCTCGCAGTACAGGTCGAATATGACATGGATGAACAAGGTTTACTCCTCCCTCCTCTCCTCCCTATTATGGGATTCGCCGTGTGGCCATCGCTGATCACATTCGGGAACAGACCAGGATTGGCTCGACGCTCTCAATGCTGAACGAAAAAAGGAACAATTGGATAAGATATCGTATGAGGCATTCGAGATCGTGATGGATAGGTTGGAGAAGGAGTGGTTCGACTTGGTGTGCGATGGACTCTTCCTTGATTACCTCGACTCACTAATTTTGGTTCCGTTTCTTTGCGCAGACGAAGAATATCCCGAAACCGGATCTAGCGCTGCCTTCGGAAGACTCTACTTGTGCGATCTGCGACGACTCGGAAGGGGAGAACACCAATGCCATCGTGTTCTGCGACGGGTGCAATTTGGCCGTTCATCAAGGTTTGTCTCCACGCGTGGCCTGGCCGGAGGGGGTGATCCTTGATCATTGAGTATCGGCTTTCTATTTTTTTTTTTTTCAAGATTGCTATGGCGTTCCGTACATTCCAGAAGGGCAGTGGTTATGTCGAAAATGTACGGTGTCGCCAGAGAACCCTGTGGTACGTTTATTTTATTTTTTCGGGGCGCGTTGAAAGAAAGGCTCATGAAGACATGTCGTTCGTCGTTGTCGTTAGTCCTGCTTTCTCTGCCCGAACGAGGGTGGCGCGTTCAAGCAGACCGTTCATGGCGAATGGGTTCACCTGCTCTGCGCGATTTGGATTCCGGAGACCCGCGTTGCGAACGAGGTCTTCATGGAGCCAATTACCGGAGTTGAGCGGATATCAAAGCAACGTTGGAAACTGGTTTGTCTGGAGGACCCTTACGTTTTATGTGTTTTGTTCTCAGTTGAAAATCCTCAGAAATGCTCGGTTTGCGACATCAGAGAAGGGGCCTGCATCCAATGCAGCAAGAATTCCTGTTTCTTGGCATATCATGTTACCTGTGCGCGCAAGGAGAAGTTTCTGATGCCGATGAAGGCTTCATCAGGCTTAGAACCTCCCCCTCTCCAGTGTTTTTGCGAGAAGCATATGCCTGTTCGTCGCAAATTTATGTTGTGTGTGTCTTGTGTACTGAACCGCTCCGCAAGCGCGAAAAACTTGAGGCCCGTGCCGAGGCGTTGAGAGCCGAGGCGGGGTCGGAACACTCCGAAGCAAAGTCGAGCAAATCCGCTCGCGCGTATGCCAAGACGTACAAACCTGGCCCTCCCGTCGTGCCTGCACTCATCTTGTCCCGCATACTCCAATACATCAACAAAATCACCATCCGTAAGCGTGCCGAGTTCGTCGAACTGGTATGTCGGTATTGGAGCTTGAAACGCGAAGCGCGTAGAGGTGCGCCTCTTTTAAAGAGACTGCATCTAGAGCCTTGGACCGCGTCGACGGGTAGTCGCGTTCAAACGGACGAGGAGAAAGTAGCGAAGCTAGAGGTGCGTGGCGCGCTTTGCAGTTTGGATTTTGGGTGGGATCATGTATACGGGGCACAGCTTACGAGGCGCTTGCGGAAAGATCTTGTCGATGTGCGGACTCTCGCGGAGCTCAGTCGCAAACGCGAGAGCCGGAAGTTGAGGCAGGCACAAGTCGTCCAGGAGGTACTCAACCAAGGAGTCTTTGCACACGAAGCAGGGCTTCGTATGACATTCGAGAACATTGTCGCGTTCGTGTCCATTCCCCCTTCCTTGCTTGCCGTTGGGCACATCACGGAGGAATGATTGAATGAATGATATTACAGATTGGATCGCCAAGGATTTTTCAAGAATCCCATCTCAAAGTCGCAGGTTCCTGACTACTTCGATGTCATACCGCAGCCCATGTGGTGGGGTGCCATTGATGAGAAGCTTGATCGACATGAGTATTGGGATATTGACGCATTCAAGGTCTGTGTGCTTCTCGTGTTGGTGTTCAGTCTGTCTCTCATGCTGAATTGATTTATTGAGGCGGACGTTAATCTTGTCGTTGAGAATGCAATGCGGTATAACAAGCCTGGGACGCCGTATTACAAGGCGGCACAGCGCATCAAGTCAAATTCGGTGACGCTGCTAGCGGAACTTGATAGCTCGAAAACCTCAGCTCCCTCTGAGCTAGTTGGTAGCCACAGCGATAGTCCTAGTAGCCCCGTGCAATTCAACCCCTTGCTCATCGGTGACCTTGAACCTCCTTTGGCTATGCTCGATCTCCTTACCTCCTTTGACATTGCCAACGAACTCAATATAGTCTTACGCTCCAACCCACTTCAATTTTTGCTCTCATACGAATTCCCGGAGGTCATCCCTCCGCCGCCGCCTCCGGTTCTAACGCGACCAGTACCCCCACATCGCAAGAGTAAACGGGAACGCAAGGCAGAACTTGCAAAGCGGCGCGCAGAGAGGCGCGTCGCAACGGCAGCGGCAGCAGCGCTTGCTGCACAAGTCGACTCAGAGCTATTTGATACGTCGTCTGCTCCCCACCAGCCCCCTACCACCTCCAAACCCATGAATTCGGTAGCGGAGGGGGCGTTCGCTGACTTGGCACCAACAACAGCAACAACGGCAACTGCCCCTCCTATTGCCGTATCTATACAGGAGGATTTATCAGAAACAGAGCAGCAGGTCCTCGGCAAGCGCAAGCGCTTCAGGCCAGCACCCTCCCAACCCGGCACAGATGCGGAAGTCCTAACGGATATCAACCCGATGGCTTCGTTCGCGCTGTTTGATAAAGGATGGATATTGGAACCCGGCGTACGCCGGGGTGGGCGTGCGCGGGTTGAGCTGCCCCGGCCCATGTTACCGAAGAAACGAAGCAAAGGTAGCGTCTTTGCTTGCTGGCATTGCTTTCTTCTTCAGACGGAAGGAGCGAAAGGGCTCACGCATAGATTTTCAGTGTCGGACTCGAAGGCAGGCGCGCTCGAAACGCTCGTGCCGGAAGATGGTGGCGTTGGGGAGGACGTTTCAAGGGATATCTCTTCCCATAGTGGCGGTACCGCGAGCGCTTTGTCAGGGGCATCAGATGATTACCATCGAACAGCTGACGCTGTCTCTCTCAACACGGACAACTCGAATCCTTACCACGAGACCGCAGCTTGGCCCCCCGAAACTGACGAAATTGAGGTTTTGACTGCGGAGAGTAGTAAACATCTCGCAGGACCGGGAGTTATACCAACACAGGCCGCAATGCCAACGCCGGTGCCACAGGTCGCTGAGCGGGGTCAAGGAGCGCAAACGCCTGAGCTTGACGAGGGGATGATACTTGATGACCAAGAACCGGTAATGCCGAGTCTGCCATTGTCAGAGCTAGGTAAGTTGTGACATCAAAAACAACAACGGCCTGCTGATCTAAGTCTGGACGTCTACGACAGAACGTGGAGACGCGACCTATGAAGAGGCCACCATTCATGAAGAATACCTCAAAACTTCGCAACATATGGAGTCCTCAATATCGATGTCGCCCCCAAGGGGCGATCCACCAGCTGCCCTCCTCACCTTGGAAGAAGCGAGACTCAAGGTTAAACTGGAGCCTAACATGACCCTTTCACAAGACCCTGATGGGAAGCTCGTCATTCAAGAGCTCGACTCGCCGGTTACACGCCGCGAGAAAGCGATGCGGAGGAAGCAAGCTCGCTCAAAGCTTGCCGCACCTGCCCTCGCCGCATACTCTGTGCTCGACGGGTCAGATCTCAGTTCACTCAGTGAGCTGAGCGAGGAGGAGGTTGGGAATGTACATGACAAGATAAAGTCGGACGGGAAGAAGGTGGTGAGGGCGGCTCAACCCGCTCAGCCCGGGCACGTCGTACTCGAGCATGGCAAGATGCTGGAAGGTGGAACTCTGGGTACGCAATCATTGCTTCCTTATATACCTCACCAAACTCTAATTGTGATCGATAACTTTCTGGCTTCTCAGTCTGGGCGAAAGCGAGTGCGTGGCTGCCTTTTTTAACGTCACCTCCGGATTGGGCAGGTTTTCATTCCGTTTTTTTTTTCGCTTTTCAGAGAACTTCCCTTGGTGGGCTGCCGTCATATTTGAGCCTGACGATCCCGCAGTGCCGCCAAAGGTATTGAACTCGCGCCCTACGAAGTCGAAATCGCCAATGGGCCATCATCTTGTACGATTTTACGACTCGTCCAAGTCATGGTGAGTACGCTATCTTCAAGTGTGAGCCTAAAATTCACCTCGTGTGTACGCTCTTAGGCAATGGGTTGAAGTCGACCAATTGCTACTACTTGGCGAGAACGATGGTGAGAAGTCATTTTGATGAATATGTTGTTTGATGATGTTTACTGGTACTGACGAACCCTATCTACAGAGCTGGATCAATCGCTTTTAACGACGTCTAGGAGGCAAAAGTTCAGTTCTGCAAAGATGCGCCAGGGTTGCCGAGAATCATACAGGTGCTTTGTTCTCATTCCTCCTCTGAATTGTCATTTAAGAATTTGTGTACTGATGCGCTTCTCTCTCGAAATTTCCGAAACTATTAGACAGGCTAAGATGGAGATGGAGACCGAAGATGACGCGGTTGTGGAAGGAAATGCGGACACCTCATCCGTTGCCGCAGCTACGGTTGCAGACCAAGAACTTCAACTCGTGGCCGACATGGATGCCGAGATGGTTCTTGCTGCTGCTGGAGGAAATGCAGAACCACCGCCAGTCCCACTAGTTAGTGCTGTTTGATCACATGACCATCTCATCTCATTCCGTTCTGCTACCGAGTTGCTTGCTTAACAGACGATACGATGTTAATTATTGGAATGTGGAAGTACATTAGGAGCCTTATTGCTTAGTATGATTACTGGTGTCTTTTCTTTTTGTTCATGCCTAGCTGTAGCGTCGTACGATGCCAAGTGCGGAGAACTCATTTCTTTAGGACCTGTAGGACTCGTTACTGCTGAACATGGCTGGGCCAAAAGCCCCTTCAGTGTGACCGACACCAAAGTTTGGTTTTCTGCATGTGTAGGGTGAGTATATACTCAGCCCCCCTTACGGATCATCACTTGAATCGGGCAAGTCTCTCCTGACTTTGGTTTGACTTTGGTTTCCTAAGTTGCAAACCAAGCTCATCCGATTTCGAGTTTCGAGTCTGACATTATCTGAGCAGCGCGGGAGCGGGTGCCAAGGTGTACAAGTAATTGATTGAACAATCGACCCTGACAGAAAGATTTCTCCAAATTAGATGACCGGGGGGCGATGAGTATCAAGAGAGCTGCAATCATGATAATGAGGAATCTCTAGCAAACATTGACAGGAAAACAAGAAGGGGAGATAGAACATTTATATATGCTTGACGCAAATATATAGGGACGTTAGAAATTGAAGTCGGATGATGCAGAAATTTGTGAGAATGCTGTGAGGGGAAGGACAAGGCCAAGGCTACCGCTCTTTAGTCAACGCCACATTCCCACTGCTGGCAGGTCCCGTAAGACCCTTGAGGCCGCTTCACTCTCTCTTAGACCCACGCAATCCTATCCGTGTACAACCGCAAAAAAAAAAAGTCGAAATAATGCAATCCAAAAAATCTTCATTCAGGAAAGCAATTCGTGGTATCTTCAGTCCGTCATCTCGCAGCGATCATCTAGCAATTTGTGAGTGCCATCAACCTTGAAGTATCGTATTTCCTACTTCCTCACGCCGACCTTTTCCAGCCGCCGGTAACAAAGATCCATCCTCATCGGAACCAATCGGTGGATCGGTTGACGTTGCGATTGGAGTGCTCGAAACATCTCTTGCTGCTCTGAAGGAAGTTAGTTCATTGGCGGGAAAGATCCCCTACATTTCCCCAATTGCTGGCATCATACTTCAAGCGCTCAAGATGCGAGATGTAGGTCACACGTCACCCTATCAATTGTCTAGTATGCTGATTAATTGTTCAATGTATCATCAGGAGGTCAATTTATACAAGGAAGAGTGGGGAGCGGTGATGCAAAAGCTGGCCAGCGTGGGGAGTGTCATTATTGACGTCGGAGAAATGTGCCAAATGCACGATCTGAAGGAAGACGAGCTGCCTCCCACTCTCCGTGCTATTCTTCGATCCCTTCAAACGTATGTCCTAGTTTACTCATCGTCATCGTGGTCTAATCGAAAACAAGCGATCTGGACGGGATAGATAAAGCACTTCAAGAGTGCGCCGAGGTTGGAGGAATCAAGAAAGTTCTTTTTCGTACGGATATGCTAAGGAGGGTGAAGCAATATGATGGGAAGCTATCCAATGTGCTTCAGGTGTTCCAGGTCTGTACTAAATCTTATCATACATGCCATTCTTCTGACGAGTTATTTGCAGGCTAAACTTTCTTTGACAATCTTAACCCAATTCATTCAAGAGCGCAAGGTATGGGGCTCACCCTGCCAAGTGAAACTGATTGACCGACAGATTCAACAGGTTGCTTTGACCGTACTTCCTGGTCCGACACCTGAGATCACGTATGCAACTCTCTTTAGTACCTTTGGCACAACTATATGTTGACACTACTCAGGTCCTTGCCATCCAAACCTCAGATATTTTTTGGGCGCGATGCTGAGCTGGCTCAGATTATTCACACGATTTTCACCAGCATTGGTTCTCATCCTGCCCGAATCGCAATTCTAGGACCTGGTGGACATGGAAAAACAACCCTTGCCAATGCAGTCCTCACCCATGGCCGTGTCCAAGAACATTTTGGTCATGCCAGATATTTCATTCCTTGTGAATCAATCTTCTCATCTGGAGCTCTCCTGGTTGAACTTGCCAAATCACTTGGTGTCTTCAAGTCTGGTTCGGATGCCTCCTGGTCTCACATACATGCTGCATTAATTGCAAAGGAGTGCATCCTGTGTCTTGATAACTTTGAATCACCTTGGGACCAGGATGGTGATACCAAACACACTGTTGAACAACTGTTGTCCAGGATCACTGAGCTGCAGTCTGTCACTGTGATGATCACAATGAGAGGGACAGAGAGGCCAGCCAGGACACAGTGGACACAACCTGTTCTCCCCCCACTACAGACTCTGGGCCATGATGCTGGAAAAGAAATCTGGCAGAAGATTAGTGACAACTATGATGAATTTGCAGAGGAGCTTCTGAAGGCAGTGGACTATGTGCCTCTTGCCATTGATTTGTTGGCCCATCTTTCCCAGGTCACACCACCATCATTACTGTGGAAAGAATGGTGTAAAAAGCAGACAGGAATTCTTCAAAGGGGACAGGCTCACAAGTTATTGAATATTGAATATTCTATCCAGCTATCCATCAATAGTGGGAGGATGAGGGCTAATCCATCTGCCAAGGATCTGCTTGGTGTTCTTAGCATGCTTCCAGATGGAATGCATATCAGACAAGTGGATAAGTTTGAAGAGATTCTTGGAGATATAGAGATGCACTCCGGGCTTCATGTGCTTCAGCAATGCAGCTTGATAGCCATAACAGGAGAGAGATATCAAACTCATCCCATAGTTCGTCACTTTTGCAATAAGCAAGGGTTTATGTCACCTAAGCATGAAGCTTCACTCAAAGGGTTCTATATCACACTGGCATCTTCCCATCCCCAAAGGGCACAGAACTATGCTGAAATGGTCTTGGAAGTGAACAACACAAAGGCCATGCTATTTATTCTTTTAGAGTCAAATTATGAAGACCTTCCAGGGCTTGTTAATGCTATTATTGCATTTTCAGAGTTTCATCAAAGTATTGGGGACCTTTCTGATAAGCTAATCAGTCAAACTGTTCAGTTTGTTCAGCAAAAGCATGGGAGCAGGTCATTATTGGTCCAATGTCTTCAAAGATGGGGAAAATTACATTATTTCTCAGGGAACATGGAAGGTGCTAAACATAAATTGCAGGAGGCAGAGAGGCTGTGCTTGTCCAGCTCATATAAGAGTACTCCTCTACAGGCTGATATCTTGCATGATCTTGGTGACATATATGAAGGGGAGTGTGCATTTGATGATGCAGAAGCCCTATATCAGAAAGCTTTGAACATTTACAAAAGCCACAAAAACATTATTGGAGAAGGAAAATGTCATCATAAACTTGGAGAGATCTACAGAATGCTTCACAAAAAAAATGAAGCAGAGGCATCATTGAAGAAGGCTCTGGAACTTCACCAGGCTTCTGGTAGTATAATGGGTCAAGGAAATGCCTATTACTCACTTGGGGCCATATATAGAAACCAAAATAAATGGCATGAGGCAGAAGACTGTTTTCAAAAGGCTTTGGAGCTGCACAAGACTGTTAATGGCATATTGTCACAGGGGAATGATTATGGAGGCCTTGGAGACATATACCAAGATCTAGAAAAGTTCAGTGAGGCAGAAGCCACATATCACAAAGCCTTAGAATTCCACAGAGCTGCTAATGATGCCCTTGGTCAGGGAAATGACTATCAGGGACTTGGGGAGGTTTATCTGACAACAGGCAAACTAGATTTGGCCAAGGTTTCATTTCAAAGTGCCTTGAATTACTATGTGGCTTCTCAGGACCCTTTGAGTCAAGGATATGCTTTAAAGGGACTAGGAAGGGTATTTATGGAGAGGTTGCAATTTGAAGAAGCCAAGAGCATACTGGAAAGGGCCAAGAACATATTCAAAGAGCTACAAAATGTTGGACAGGAAGAAGTTGTCCAGGGGTACTTAAATGATGTGATATCCAAGATGGGACAAGTTTCTCAGAAGTGAAAACTTCTGTCAGGTGGACATGGCTTACAAGAGCTGTTATGACCAATTGTATACTCATTTTCTTGATGTTAGGTTATGTACATATAACATGTAAGTAGCACATGTCGAATAGCACAGTACTGACTGTGGTGGTTAGTGTTGAACTAAGACAAAGCTCATTTGTATTCTTCTTTTCCACAGTAGCTATTGTTCTCTTATCTATTGTCCTAGTTAGCATGTGATTCTCCTTTGGCCAATGGCCTTTATTGCTCAGTGCCTTTTGTTCAGCACTTGTCCCTGCAGACCATCCCTTGGGGTATATAAGGATGTCTGTTTTCACCTTTACACTTCAGAGTTCTTCTACCTCTGAAGTAGCTTGTCTTCATCCAGCCTTACATGCTAACCTTCACAGTCAGTATGCCAGCCATGCCTATATTAACAACACATCCATACTGTGAGGTATGGCTATGGTGCACAGCCCTAGAAGAAACATGAGGGGAGGTGAAAACAAAAGTACTCAGTCACATGGACTCAATAAAAGATTGAACATAACAGTAAGGATAAGGGTATCAAAAAAATACCCCCTGCCAATCACTAATTGTAACAGCTACATACATTACAGAACATCCTGAACATGAGCAAGCAACAACTTCTGTGACCTCTGCTTATCCAACCAAAGTTCTCATTTCTGAGAAACATGTCCCATCATGGATATTACATCATTCAGGAGCCTCTGATTATGTTCTTCCCACACTGCATCTTGTACTTCCTTGAATATGTTCTTGGCCTTCTCCAGCATTCTCTTGGCTTCTTTAAGTTGTGACCTATCCATGAAAACCTTTCCCAGCCCATTTAGGGCATATCCTTGACCCAAAGGATTCTGGGCAGCTCCATGATAATTTAGAGCACTTTGAAATGAAGCCTCTGCTAAATCTAGCTTTTTCATTTCTAGATATAACTTCCCAAGCCCTTGATAATCTTGTCCTTGACCAAATGGAATGTTGACAGCTTTATGGAGCTCTAAGGCTTTTTGATATGAGTATTCTGCCTCATTAAACCTCTTCAGATACACATAAGTTTCTCCAAGCCCTCCATAATCATTTCCCTGGCATAACACATCATTGGCAGTCTTGTGAAATTCTAAAGCCTTCTTGAAAGACTTTTCAGCCTCATCAAACTTGCTCTGGCTTTTGTATGTGTGCCCAAGTAGACAATGATCATTTCCTTGACTCAATGCATCACCACAAGTATGATGAAGTTCCAGAGCTCTCTTCAAAGAAGCTTCTGCTTCATTTAGCTTGCCAGATACACGGTATATCCTTCCAAGTCCATAGTGACAGTTTCCTTCATCTAAAACATCACCAAAGGCCTTTTGAAGCTCTAGGGCTTTCTCATATGCAGCTTGTGCCTCAGATAAGGCATTTTCCACTTCATAGATTTGTCCAAGCTGTAACAGGATCCCAGCATGTAGAGGAGTGTTGTGACATGAGCTGGTCATGCACAGATTTTCTGCCTCTTGTGTTTTGTGCTTTGCACTTTCCATGTTACCTGAAAGCTGATGCAGATAGCCCCATTCTCGAAGACATTGAACCAACAATGGTGTGGCAACATGTGTTTTCTTTGCAAATTCAGCAGTCTGACTGATTAAACTATCAGAAAGGTCTCCAATACTACTATGGAACCTTGTAAAATTGATGGTAGTGATGACAAGTTTTGAATGGTCTGCATAGTTTGACTCTAAAAGACTAAATAGCATGGCCTTTGTGTTGTTCACTTCCAAAACCATTTCAGCATAGTTTTGTGCTCTTAGATGATGGGAAGATGCCAAAGTGATATAGAACTCCTTCAGTGAAGCTTCATGCCTTGGTGACATAAACCCTTGCTTATTGCAAAAGTGACGAATGATTGGATGAGTTTGATATCTCTCTCCACTCATGGTTATCAAGCTGCATTGCAGAAGAACATGAAGTCCAGAAGGTATGTCAACCTCAATAAGAATCTCTTCAAATTTCCCCAACTGTTTGATATGTATTCCATCAGGAAGCATGCTAAGAACACCAAGCAGGTCTTTGGCCGATGGACTAGCCCTCATCCTCCCACTATTAATGGATAGCTGGATAGAATATTCAACATTTAACAGTTTATGGGCCTGTCCCCTTTGAAGAATTTCTGTCTGCTTTTTACACCACTCTCTCCACAGCAGTGATGGTGGTGTCACTTGGGAAAGATGAGCCAACAAAGTAATGGCAAGAGGAACATAATCCACAGCTTTGATGAGTTTCTCTGCAGATTCATCGTAATTGTCACTAATCTCTTGCCAGATTTGTTTTCCAGCATCATGACCCAGAGTGTGTAATGGCAGGAGGGTGGGTTTTGTCCAATGTGTATGGGCTGGCCTCTCTGTCCCTCTCATTGTAATTAGTACAGTGACAGAATGCAGCTCAGTAATCCTGGACAGTAGTTGTTCAACAGAGTGCTTGATATCACTATCCTGGTCCCAGGGTGATTCAAAGTTATCAAGACACAAGATACACTCTTTTGTGACCAACGCAGCATGGATGTGAGACCAGGATGCATCCGAACCAGACTTGAAGACGCCAAGTGACTTGGCAAGTTCAACCAGGAGAGCTCCAGATGAGAAGATTGATTCACAAGGAATGAAATATCTGGCACGACCAAAACGTTCTTGGACACGGCCATTGGTGAGGACTGCATTGGCAAGGGTTGTTTTTCCATGTCCACCAGGTCCTAGAATTGCGATTCGGGCAGGATGAGAACCAATGTTGGTGAAAATCATGTGAATAATCTGAGCAAGCTCAGTATCGCGGCCAAAGAATATCTGAGGTTTCGATGGCATGGACCTGAGTGGTGTCAGTTTCAAAGGAACACGGAACGTAGAGATGAGAAGCGCCTACTTAGACTCGGTTGTTTGATTAGGTTCACTAGAGTGGGTGGTACCCTGCTGGATGGGGTCAATCAACTAGCTTCATTTATGCCGTCAGGCTGCATACCTTGCGCTCTTGGATCAATTGGGTTAAGAGCGATAAAGTCAAGTTAGCCTGCAGACAAATGTTCATGTTCAGACGAAAGAGATAAAGAAGGCGCGAAGAAGACTGACCTGGAAAACTTGAAGTACATTTGACAGCTTGCTGTCGTATTGCTTGACCCTCCTCAACATATCTGTGCGGAGAAGCACTTTCTTGATTCCTCTGACATCCGCGCACTGCTGTAAGGCGTCATCCATCCCATCAAGATCCCTTGTTTCCAATCAGAGCACGAAATATACAAGAACAACAGGACATACTCCTGAAGAGCTCTAAGGATGTCACGCAAGCTCGGTGGCAGTTCATCTTCTTTCAAATCGTGCACCCGGCACATTTCTCCGACGTTAATGAAGACGCTCCCCACGTTGGCTAGCTTTTGCATCACCGCTCCCCACTCTTCTTTATATACCTTGACCTCCTGTTAATATGCTGATCAACATATGAGACAGTTAGTAGGGCAGCAGGTAACCAACATCTCGCATCTTGAGCGCTTGAAGTATGATGCCAGCAATTGGGGAGATGTAAGGGATCTTTCCCGCCAAAGAACTGACTTCCTTCAAAGCCGCGAGAGATGTCTCAATCGCTCCAATCGCGAGGTCAACTCGTCCACCAATTGGTTCCGATGAGGCTGGATCGATGTTACCAACTGCTGAAGAAGGCCTGTGTTGGCTGGAGAAAACGACGAGCAAGGGTAACACTCACAGTCTGGCTGTTCGGTACGAGATGGCATATGAAGGATACCGCGGATGGCTGCCCTAAATGAGAATGGTTTGGATTGCATGTTTGAAGTTGTTGTTGCAGACAATGGTAGTGCGAGAGAGTAAAGGCGAAGAGTGGCGCGTACCTGATTTGCGGTGCTGGGAATGTGCTGTACGGTTGGCGTTCGTTAGTGCTACAGAAACAAACTATCCCACGATCATGGTTTATGTGGAGCTCCTTTGGAGCTCCTCTCCCAAACCACCATGGCCACAGCGCTCACACTGTTTTGTCTTGCTATCGATAACCATAAAGTTCCTATTGGGAACATCTTCAAGCTTGAAACACAATCGGACGATGATACCTCAGACCTGCGAGAACTCATCAAGGCCAATATGGCTCCCAGATTGGACCACCTAGTGGCAGGTGAGCTCATTGTTTGGAAGTTGTTGAAACTCCTGCATATTGAGAGTATAGAAGAGGAGATAGGTGCTTTCAATGGAACCATCCAGGGCATCAAGTCACCTTCACCCAAAATTCAAGAAGTGTTCCGGGGAACTGACACCATTCAGGCCCTTTCTTCTGCTTCACAGCTGTCCAGGTACTGGGAAAATAGCCCAGACAGGGGCCACTTGCATTTAATTGTACAAAGTCCATGTATGTTTCAATCATTATCGGATTGCCACACATGTTTGACAATAATCCAGTGTTCGAAACACCCGAGAGCAAGCAGAGTATCAATATCAATCGAGTTCGTGAGACGGCCCACCATCTCTATCGTACCTTATGGAAGAACCCACTCGATCCAATATTGGCAACTGTAGTCCCTGACTCGGGAAAGACGTATATGTATGTACCCCAAGACCAACTGTCCAACTTGAGAGTAAACTATCTCGGCTATAATGAGAAGGCACTTCTGTTTCTCCATGAATACAGCCTTGCGCGTAAAGAGATAGAGAAAGAGTCGAAAAGGCGTCGGGAATCTCGAAGAGACGGGATCATTATCGCTGGCGATCCAGGACTCGGTACGTGCTTGTCACTGGTGATGAACCCCTCCCCGACAGTTTCTTCCTGTTCAAGGAGTCTGGTGTCGAATTCTATGCCCTGTTTGGTGTACTTCCAGACGAAACATGGGCTTTTACGAAGGATCTCCTTCCTTGCCACAGCTTCTTGCATGCTTGCAATTCGAATGATGCTTTCGTCGTGCAAACAAGCTATCCGGATGTGCGCCGGTACAAGACATGGAGAAAGGAGTATAATACTTATACCTATGTGATGGACTGTTTTCCTCTGACTGAATTAGTCGCGCTCGGGTGGATTCAGTTGATGATTTCAAGCATTTTTCTGCCACTAAGCATTTTTCACAGCATGTTACATGGTTTCAATGTCCAACTGATCAAGGATCACTGCGAAAAATGGGGACCTTCTGCGCGCATCATGATGGCTCTTCTGAGGGAACCTGGGCTGATTCCTGAACACACGCGACGTGTAAAAGAGGCTGCCCGCCACTTTATTCATCATTTTGGCGTTCATACCTACGACATTAGCCCATCGCCGCTCTCTCATACACTTTTTACAATCCATCCTGAAGGTCTCACTTCCGAGAAGAGACCAATTGCAATTATGCGAATTGAAACAAGTTACCTGAATTGTTTTGTTATCGAGGCGATTGCTGCACAGGACCTGCTGCCGCAGAGCAAATTTTACTTTGGGGTCAGCCATCACTCATGGTTCAAGAGCTCGGCGGGTTACATGTTCGATATGGCAGTCCTTTCGTGGCTCTGCGTCAATTCAGAATCGAAGGAATTGACTTGCACTCCCGCGCGATCAGCTTCGCCACAACTGACTATCCCAGTATGCCAGGGTTGGTGTATGTTATCTTACAAGGACCCAGACACTCTCAAGTATCTAAGTGACTGCAAGAGACCATTCTGTGTAATTCCCATTCCTGCGTCGAAAGCATTTCCTGGTGTCGATGCCATGATCTTCACAGATGATCATATAATTACAATTCAGGTGATGATCGCTCCTGAGCATAGTGTGAAGTCGAGGGGCCTTGTTCAAATTCCCAATAGTCTTGCAAAGGCGTTTCGAAAATCTCGAAAGTGGTGACATGTGTTTGTCACAGACAGGGCGAAGAATGCAGAAAGTTTGGTGAGAAGATGGACAGAAAAAGATGTGAAAATCAAGGACGGTGATATTTTCATTTCCATGTATTCCGCTGTTCTTGGTGTCAAGGATTTTTGTCGGATTAAGGAGGAAGGAGAGTGGAAAGAGTTGAGGGTATGTGGCAGTCGGCTATATGTGGTCATTAAGACTGATTGAAGAAAATGATCAGGTGATGAAGGACATTGAAATATTTGAGGACGAAACAGCTGAAGTAGTTGAGGAAGCTGAAAACTGCGAGGTACGGAATGGATTTTGTAATGATATGATTCATATTGGTGATCTGCTGATCACTTCCAGTTTAGATAGAGGAAGATTGAAGTGAGCTGGGGCACTGTGATTATTGTCTGGTGTAAGTTAGCAGTGATGTGTTCTGTAGCTAATAGCATAGAAAGAAGCAATAAGAAGCAAGAGTGTAAAGAGGCAGGACCACACTGACACAGATTTTCCAGTCAGAGCACTCGGTCAATGGATTTTTTTTTTTTAGAAAACAAAAATAAAATTAGAATAATACAGTTCATATACAGCGCGATAAGGACACAATAATCAATCTGTACTCCTGACTCAGGTCCACTCTCCACGCAAACGACGGGCGAGGGCAAGGTCCTTGGGTTGAATGGTGACACGTTTTGCATGAATGACGGCAAGGTTGGTGTCTTCAAAGAGCGAGACGAGATAAGCCTCGGCCGCCTCTTGGAGAGCCATAACGGCGGAGGATTGGAAGCGCAAGTCAGTCTGGGGAACAAAAGATAGAAAATTAATGTTAGGGCTTCATTTTCACTGGAAGGGAACTGCCAGGCATTTTGTTCATATGGCAGCTGCTCTGTTCTGTTAGTTACCTCTCACCTAAAAAGTCGGTGACAATCATCTGGAAGGACTGGACTTGTAGCCCTTCCATTTGTTGTAGGGAATAGTGGGCCTTCTTCACTGAGTCGTTGGCGTTTTCTGCTCAGTCGTTGATACTCATGAACTGTTTAAAAACCATGAGGAAATGTGAGGAGAGGGATCAGTCGCCCTTGAATTGTATGGGTAATGTTCCTTCGGGCGGGTGGCGTTGTCGAGACGGTTGTTAGTAATTGGATGGTCCTATTTTGGTATGGAAGACCGTTCAGCGAGGAGTTTAGTAAGTAAGGCAGGGAGATCGATTCCTGCAATGGGGTTCTGGGGGAGTCCTAACTCTGGTCGGGCGACACGAATGGCTTGAAAGGATTTGAAGGTGGTAAAGTAGGCGATCTCAAACCAGAGGCCATCCTTCTTCTACAGGGATTCCGATTTTTCCTGAGGAACTAACACATCATTCGTATTCTGTGAGTGTTCGGTTAGTCTTGAGCTAATGCAATGGACCTTACTCTCCCCCGCCGTTGACATCCCTAAAGTGGTAATATCGTCACACGAAATCCCTAAAGTGGTAATCTTATTACACGACTGTGATTTGTAATAATATTTATTTTAAAGAGGAAGTTAATGTTGAATATTTATTTAAAAAAGGAAAGTTATCAACAAAATATCATTACAAATCAGTTGGAATAAGGATCAGATAAGAACTTTGGTGTTCTCGCGCGTTCCCACTACTCTATGTCTAGCTATTGACTTTCATTGTGTATCATGTGTTTTCATCAGAATGTGTGGGTCTGGAGTGTTATTGTCCATTGCATGGACAGGAGAAGAGAGGATGTTAAGCATTTTCACTATTAGGTCTTTTTTATTTTTGAAATCGATTTTATTTGCACTTCAGGACCTTGCCCAAATCACGCAGCTACTACCAGTACATAGTAACTACTGTTGTGAACATGAGAGAAGGGTGGAAACCACCATGTGCAAAACCTCTTGGTAGAGGGAAACAAGAGAGACGGTGTGTAATAGAGAAGGAGTGGAGAAGGGAAGAGAGCCTGTGTGTTGGAGAAGGTGAACTTACCCATACTACCCAATGTCACCAACTCAGACTTAATCCATATCGCAAGGTCATCTCACCAAAGGAGGCCTTGTGAAGGCCCGCGTGTCCTAGATGAAGGTGAGGGGGGTGAGGGCGTCACATGAGCAGAGCCGGTCTTTCACTATTAGGTTGAAAACGTTGCCTATATGTCACATGACTTTGATTTGTAATGACGTTTTGTGGATCAATAATAATCTTCCTTTTCAAATAAATATTTAACGATAACTTCCTTTTTAAAATAAATATTTTTACAAATCACAGTTGTGTAATAAGATCACCACTTTAGGGTTCCGGAGGAGAGGCTCGATGATTCAGACAGCAGGACAGAAATAGAGAAAACAAAACAATTGAGGGTCAAGAGCGGCACTGTGGTCATGTGACCGATGACCATGGGTCGAAAGTCACGGTAATGTTATGTCACATAAAGTTCACGTGACGCGTGACAGATCGCGAGTGGGGGGTTCGACATATTGTATTGACGCGCCTGGCGACCTTGAGAATGACTACAATTCGCCTCTACCCCCCTTTGTTTGAGGAAGGGAAGGAAATCGAATTTGTGCGCTCTGGAAGGACTCTGTCCGCTATCCCATCTCCCAGAGACAATTCCGTTGCCGTATTTTCCACGAGCGCCGTAGGCCTATCTCATCATCAATTTCTTGAATCACCACCTAACCACAACGCAAGGTCGATCCACAAACCCTCAAATCACTCAATGAGAAGTACACTGACTCACGAGACATTTACACGGCCAGCACAGATAAAATACCCACCTCTGAACGTCGGCTGGTAAGTGGGACATGTGTCAGGCACGAGGACAAGGTCTTACTTGGCGTCGAGTTTGTAACAGATACATCGGTCATCTTTGCCTCCCTCCAAGACTTCAAAAATTCCAATAAAACTAGCGATCTAGATTCCCGCTTGTTTGTGATCTCTTTCTTATGAGCGGTTCGCCACTCGCTAATGGCATTTTAGAGGCCGCAGCGAACAAGTATCACCCGTGTTGATTAAGCATGCCGTTGACTATGTGAAGATAGTTGTAGACAGTTGGGCTCGGGCTTCTGTATGCATCTTCCTCGATTACCGCTGGGCACGCTAATCTAATCCTTTTGCTAGAAACCGGTGAACAGACCTCGACCTCTTCAATACGATGCCAACCATTACCGGACATTGTATACCTGTCTCTCTCTGTTTGTCGTCCTTTATCTTCCTGAGGCTGGTTTCGATGATGCCCCAGTGGGAGAAGAGTTGATGGAGTGGCTAAACACACACTTTATCGAACCTTCCTCAGAAGAAGGCGACCACCTCAGTTCACAAGACAAACCGTGGCAGGATGACACTTTCTGGCCATATCTTACAAGGTAGGAGTACTATCTTGTCAGAAGCAGAGCGGTGTTTCACTAGCATCATACAGATCTGTCCTACGAGGATTTTCAAAAGCACCCGTCTTCCTGCTGGAGACACTATCTCGACACCCTTCCGAGCACCTTCAGAATCTAGTGAATTATTTGTCCCCATTACTCAGCTCTCATCCCCGTATCCTCCAATTTTCCACTGAGCGTGAATTTGTGGTTGCGCTTCGACGTTGGAAGGAGAGAGTCAAAACACTTCGCCTCGAACTCGATCAAGTCCCAGAAGAAGAGCGAGAGGACGATTTTGAGAACTGGTGGAAACCACTGAGCAACATCGTAGGTATACTGGAGGGCCGTCTCGAGATCATCCAGAATATCTGCATTGATCTCAATGCCGATTGGAAGGAGGTTTGTGCCACTTGGAGTATTTTTGTGAATCATCGCCTTCGCAGACAGGACCTTCCGTGCGTATTCTCGACAAGCTCCAGCGGGTTCCTGCTCATATCGTGGCTCAGAGAAGTGGTCAATCAAGTATTAGAAAGCATGCCCCCCGATCCGACCGACCTGGAGGACATGATTCATGTTGCTCTGTTCCGTGGTGAGATAATGGAAGCGTTATCCCACGCGGCCAAACTGGACATCTGGCTTGCGGCCCATTGGATTGACCTTATGGAGCACCTCGATCTCCTAAACACGCACGCTGGCGATGAGTGAGACGTTTTTTCCTCACATTCATTCTCTTTGGCTGAGTTTCGGGAGTAGTTTAGAGATTTCCATCCGCGACCAGTACATCTTGTCGTACGCAGACTATTTGCATTCTGACCCTGCATTATGGCGGATTACGGTGGCGTACATGTGCTCCTGCGGGTCTATAGGCAAAGAACAAGCAGACCAAGTATTACTTCGTGTACCCGTCGATGTTAACCGCGGGGCAACTGGCCCTAGTGATGTACACGCCACAGTCTCCTCGGGTGAAGTTCCAGAAGCCTTAAGAGACGTCATCGAGACATGCCACGAATATGGGAGAGAGTCAGTGCGACGTATGGTTTGCACGGTACATGTTTTTCCTTCCTGCCCAAAATCTACCCTTTCCAATTTATCTTTCTCATTTCCGGGAAACGTAGATCGCCGCTCAGAATTTCCTGCGACGCAGGGAATATGGCTTAGCTGTTTCCTATACGACCTCCGCGGAAAACTGGACATGGCTCGGCCGAATAGTGGACGCTATTCTGGCCGAATATATCAAACACGGTCGGTGTTTGCCATCAGCTATGTTTTCTAAACTCACGAAAGCCGCAGGGCCAGAAGTCTTTGCTCGATCAGTGGCTGCTGTCGCACCGTCTCTCCAAGAGCTGCGCGCCCATCCAGGTGCGGACGGCGTGTTCACCCACCGGCTTATGTTTGCCGTCCGCTACGCTGAGTTCCATCAACGAAGATTAAGTGGCGATCTTCAGGAAGCAGCCTTGGATATTCTTACCATGTTTAATGAGGATCTTGCCCCGAAGATGTGGTGGGGCGTACTCCTGTGTGACGCAGTCGAACTTGTCCGACACGGTGAGTGATTGTTGATTTCTGACTTTTTACCTGTGGCGAACCTCATATATATTCTTATCGTTTCGCCAGATAGTTTGATGTTGTACTCCTCTTCCGGGGCCGTTGAGCTACTCAAGCGGTTAGAAGAAGTGAATCTTAGAGCTTCACAAGGATCAGGAGATGATTACTTGTCGGTCCTCATGGTCACGATGAAGGGGGCGACCGAAGGCGAGGTACTTCAACGTCTCAAATCTGCTCGTCTTTCCCTAGCGAAGTATTACGCGAAATGTACCATGGTAGCCGGTGGGCGCGACGTCACACGTCTGCGGGCGGGGATTATCGCGGTGTAGTTGAACAACCACGTGGGACGGACGGGTCTGTGATCTGTCGCCTCTTTCTAGCCATGATTGTGCCGAGCTCCGCTCGCCCCTCCAATGGGAGAAGGTTCAATGAAGTGATTAAATCGACCTACTATATTTTTTCCGATGTCGCCGTGGGAAACTGAGTGTTCATCGAGGTGTATTTACAGCGAAAACATCGTTACGATAACGAGCAGCATGTTTCTTTGAGGTAATCTAGATTACGCCACTTGAATGTTCTCTCCCATTCAGCCAAAAGAAAGCTAGCTTTAGTAACCAGTAGAAGGTTGAGTTCCACATTCTTCCATCATCACGAATCTATCGCTCTTATTAAAAATTAACCACGTATGGCTGTTGGTATTAATGATTTACCCCCTCTAGTGACCCATTTTCACTAAGACACCGAGGACAGCGCAGCTTCTATGTCCTTGGGGACAAAAAATGTCGACGTCGAGAGTCAATTATGGCAAAACAAAATAATTTTCACTTTCGAGCGAATCTCATTCTCATGATGACCGTGAATCCCACGATCACGACACGACCGCCATGTGTGTGCTTATGCTGAAAAGATTGGCATCTTCCTCGTCTTTGTCTTTGTCCTCACCCACGCCCTCACCCTCGCTCTCGCCCTGAACTACCAATGGGGCCATCTTTGGGAATACCTTTGCTTTATGGGGCTACGTGTCCGGTTCCCCCGCTGGTTGTACATCTACACTATACACCAAATTCAATCGACAAGCGCTGGGTCCCTAACGTTACGTTCTACGGAGTCACTTTCGCCACCTGTGTCTGCCCCAAAAAACTTAAAATTGCCAATAACATACAGGGATCGCACCTTTTTCGTTTTTGTGTGTGTATGTTTTTGCAATGGCTGTGCTCTAGGGAGCAGGAAACAGGACCCAGCGCTAGCGCTAAAGGCTTAACCTAAACCCTTTCGCCACTGAACCCAGCACTAGAATAAGTTTCGAGAAAACCTGCTCGTGGTCCTGGAGATTCACTTGCTCTCTTACCTGTGCTGATTGTGCCTCGACACATGTCGTTTCTTTCCGTCCTCACCGCCGCTCTCCGCTTGTCGGTCCCCAGTCCTCCCCCCTCCGCCCGCCCGCTCCAGGCAAAAAAAGGCCATATGAGAGTGTGGCGTTAGCACAGCTGGACATATTTTCCTCTCTCGCCTCGCGCTAAGCACATAGAGTTGCGGACTCTTGTGAAGGGCAATCCTTTTTTTGGACTTTTTGGACGGGTGCTCGTCGTCAATTTTTCTTCTTCCATCGTCGATATCGCTGTGTTTGATTTGTACCGACCTGACTGTCTTTCTCCGTGGAACCCCTCCGTTCTTTTTCTGATGTCACTTGGTTGAGATGCCGGTCTACTGGTAAGGGAGTCCTTCCAACGGATCCTCTTCTTGTGGCGAGCACGAGCGAGGATGTCTGCGTATAAATGAACTTTTGGGATGACGCTACTTTCAACATCCTCCCCTCCGGATTGGTCGGGATTTCTCTTCGAATTTTTCTGAAATCCCCCCCCCGGTCGACTTCTCTGCCTTCGAAATCTACGATTCTCAAAGATGTGCACCACTGTTACGAGTTACACAGAGCATCCATGTGGTGCGGTAATATTTTCTGGTCGTTCGCGTGTAAGTTACTATTGGTCATTTTCAATGCGCCTAACTTGACTCCCCCCCCGTTTACAGACAGATTGCGGCCAAAATACGTGCGCGGGAAGTCGTCTACACTTAGGACAGCATCCTGGCCAGCCTTGCGCGATGACATGTCAGCAATCGTACGTTTAAATAACCGTTTGAGAAGAGGATAGTTAACTTACCTGACTCGATTAACGCAGTATGCAGCAAATATCTAATAAAGTCAAGACAACGAAGCCTTGCCCGCGTGGCTGTTAAGTATAAATTTACTTTTACCACTGCTGATGTACCATATACCATGTAATGTGTGATCTATATAATATAATATAATATAATATAATAAATGATAATGAGAGTGAGGAGAGCGAGAGCAAGAGGCAGAGGCAGGCAGAGGCAGTGTGTTCGGCCCGGTAATCGGTACTCGGAGCCACAGCGCAACGACGACGGCAACGGAACCTAGACTCGACTCGACTCATTTATTACTTGAATCTTATTCACCTCATCTCATCCATTCATCCCCCTCTCCCGCGCGTAGCTGATTCGCGTACCTTTTCAAAAACACTTGTCATGAGTACTAGAATCACAGATGATCTCGTCGCTTCAAGCTCAACCGATAGTCACGGCGTCGTGGGATCACCTACAGCCACTCACCCTTCTCATCCCTTTCAATCACAATCCCATCCCACACAACCCGCCATTCCCGCCTCCGCTAGCAATTTACCCAACGTTTCCATTCCATCTAGACCCTCTCTATCCTCCAAATCATCCTCGTCCCCCCGAGATCTAGCACAGAAATTGATTTGGCGGGCAAACCTTCCTCCTCGGCAACCGCCCGATGGCGTAACAGTCTCCCACTAGCCGCACAGCGCTCTGACGTTACCTCCGTAAACCAAACCGAATCAATCTCCGTCGTGGAACCCAGTTTTGATGAGAATGTCCTCCGAGCCCTATGTGAACTCGATGTAAGTCTTTTACGCCTTGAAATCCACCTAGGATGTCCCACTCACTCACACTTCCTTTAGTGCGGGGTGCCTTTATTACTTGATAGGATCAAACAGAGTATGGTATCCTGCAGGGTAAGCTCCCACCGTCAGGCAGCGTGACATCCCCCCTCTGAGCATCAAACCCTTCCCACCTTCCCTACTATCCTGCCTACCCTCTTTCCCTATGTCCGTAGGAGGCATCCGTATTTTTCAAAAAGCGTGCCGTGCTTGAGGAAGAGTTTGGAAGGGGTATGCAAAAGCTTGCCAAGAACACCGCCGAGGTATACGCCATGAATGACGGAAAAGCTGGGTGCGCACCACCCTTTTACCTTCATCTCTCTCTTCTTTTCTTGGGAATTCCCTTGTCCTGACTAGGCAATTTCCATTCTAACAGCTCTTTCGTCAATGCATGGCAAACAACTATGAAGATACACGAGATCATAGCCGAGAATAGACTACGGTTTGCCTCGCGGTTGAACGAGATGAGTGAAGAGTTGGCGAATTTGGCTAAGGAAGTGGATAAGAACAGAAAAGCGGTATATCTACCCCCACTTTACGCGAGTTGTTCCCTCCAGCTTGACATCGGAGTTCACTTGTTTAGACTAAGGAGCTTGCAACTCGGTACGAGCGTAACTTGCAAGAGTCTGAAGTTACCACCGAGAAGAGCAAAGCGCGTCTCGATACCACAATGGAAGAACTCGGTCGGATTCTACTTCAGAAGGAGGGCGAACCCACAAAAGATTCAGTCATTCAGGCTCGCACGCAAGCCGGTGGGAAGCGTGCAATCGGTAAAGCGGTGGCAAAGGGTGGGCTTCTATTAAAGGGCAAGAACCCAGGAAACGTACGCTCTCCCTCTGTACGTGTGATCCCACGACACGAATCAGCTTACCTGCGCTTGCCAGATTCAACGACAGGAGGACGATATTCGCGCTCGCGTACAAGCGTCTTCCCAAGCGTACCACAAGTCGGTGCAAGAAACACAGGGTTTGAGACAGGAATACTTCAACTTTCAACTTCCTCGGATACTCCGCGTCTGTGCTTATAAGCCGGAGATCTGCGCCATTTGCTCATATCGGGTATATTTAGGCCCTGAAGGAGTGTGCCGACGAGATAGATCTCGGAACGCAATACCACCTCACGCGCTATGCTTTCTTGTTTGAAAGCATCGTCTTGAGTGATGGGTCGACCTTGGCGCCAACTGGTATAGAAGATGGTGAGCCTCGTAGAATCAGCGCCCCAGGGTTTGCTTTTCACTAAAACAGGATTTGGTTAGGACCGGGTCTTAAACCAACCATCGAGTCGATAGACAACCGATCCGACTTTAAGGTGTACATGCAGAATTACGCGTATGCACATGGCGGCGTACAGCGAGGTCCACGCCGCACGGGGCCGGAGCACGAAGGCTTCGTAAGTAGTTTGCCCATCGCCACAGAGACCCGACGCTATCTAACACCAGTTAAGCTTCCTCCTTTACCCCAGCATGTTGATCGCATGAATCCGACACCCCATAGCGCCAATACCCCCAGCAGTAGTCACTCACAACTGCCGGATCGCAGTAGGCCCACATTTGGCGTCGACCTCGCAGAACAAATGGCGCGTGATGGTGTGGATGTGCCCCCGATCGTGGTGAAATGCTGCGAAGCGATTGAGAAGTATGGTATCACGACAGTAGGCATCTATCGTATCGGCGGGACGATGAGTAAAGTCACTCGGTTGAAAGAAAAACTCGATAAAGGTGTGTGTGTGTCCCTGGTACCATTACAGCACAACACACGAGAACGTTCATGTGCACGCATGTCTCCAGATTTAGACTCCACGAACCTCGACGCTGAGGAGTGGTCAGGTGACATCAGCAACGTGACAAGTGTCCTGAAGCTCTGGCTTAGAGAGTTACCGGAGCCGCTTCTGACCATGCAATTACACCAAGGTTTTTTAGACGCAGCCAGTGAGCACTTGCATCGTACTTTTTTTGTTGATGGATAAATGACTAAAGTGATTTGGGGGGGGGGGGGATAAAGAGATCGAGAATGACCGCCTAAGACATATCCGGCTTCACGAGCGGGTCAACGATTTGCCTGATGCAAACTATGCAATGTTGAAATACTTCCTGGGTCATCTACACAAGTATGTCCCTGACTGTCCCCTTATCCCTTTATCCTCGTATATTTGGACCATAACAGTAGCTAACTTATATTCATCTTTTCTTCGTCGCGCAAAAAAAAAACAGGATCGTGCGGTGCGAAACGCAAAACGCGATGTCGATAGGCAATCTTGCGATCATCTTTGGTCCCACCTTATTCCCTCCCACCGTACCTAATGGCGTCAACGGCCAGGATGGCCTCGCTGGTGCGACCATCCAGAACAAGGCAGGTTTCCCCCCTTCCCTTCTTTTCCCTCCCTTCCTGATAGTCCTCCCCCCCCCCCTTTTTTTTTTCCCACTCACTTGTGTTCCTTTCTATCCAGGCGATTGAGACCATTCTCGAACACTACACTGATATATTCGTTGACGAGTCTGAAGTCTCATGACGTCCCCCTTCCCGCCCAGCCCTGGCCTGGCCTGGCCTTTTGACTTTCGGTTTTATTTAATGAGGACTAGGTAGCTACATCACTATTTCGGTTTCACATGATGCCCCTTTGTATACCCTTCTCGCTCTTCTCGCCCTTCCCCCCTTTTTTTTTTCCCTTCTCCTTCCCCCGCTCTCCCTCGCTCCACTCTCCAAACCCCCTTGAGTGTAAACTGCAGGTCACACTGGAAATAAGTCATATTATGTAATCTCTCTCTCTCTATAGCAGTTCGAGCAGTTCGACGCGTCACATAGATGATCTATTCACAATTGTACATTTTCAGTTGTGTTTGTTCTTGTTGTCGTTCTGTACCATGACTTTTCTTTTCTTTTTTTTTTTTTTTTACGTACGGGTAGTAGTCGGTTTCAAGGAAAGGAGCCGCCCCACATAGATGTGCGATGATGATGATGGTTGTTGTTGTTGATATGTTATGATGCGACGCATATAAGTGCGAGTGGTGGTGCTGGTGGTGCTGGTGGTGGTCACAATCTATCGACAAGGACTGAGCGCGGAAGGTGCTAGTGCCAGTGCTAGTGCCGCCAACTCCGGTGACTGAAGGATGGAGTATCTGCATCAGGAAGAGAAGTGGGTGGGTAGAACGCACCAAAATATTATTTGGGAGACTTGGGAGTGGACGATCCCAGTGATGGTGATGATGGATGGATGATGATGATGATGATGATGATGATGACGATGACGATGATAATGATAATGATGGAGATTGAAGTTGAGGGCTTAAGAGGTTTTTGGATATCCAAGTGCCTTCTTTGGAGAGCGACCACTCGGTACGAGAAGGAAATATGACACGTCGAAGCGTAGGGCACGCCGCCATCCAAGCGATACACAGCCGTTGTTCCTCCATTGCGTTTTGCTCGTAACATCCCATTCCTGATCCTCCTGATCCTACCCCTACTACGCCCACTCTTACTTCTGCTCCTGCTCCTGCTCCTGCTTCTGTCCCTGTTTCTACTCCTACAGGAGAAGAAGCCGCGGCTGCGGCAGCGGTGGTTGTGGTAGTACCAATAGTGGTGGAGGTGGAGGTGGAGGTGGTGATCGTGGTAGCGTGAACGGCGTTCGTAGGGGACAGATCTAGGTCTCGTAAGTTGGAGAAGGCCGCCAGCACCGTGGTAAGCGCCGTCAGAAGCCGCTATAATTGAAAAAAAAAAAAAAAAGAAAAAAGAAAAAGAAAGAGAAGAGAAGGGCCAAAAGCGCCCGCCGCTCTATACGTCAGTTTCTTTTTTTTTTTGACATAATAAGGTTGGATAATAAGCGCTTGAAAAAAAGGAATGGGAAGAGGGGAGGGGAAGAGAGGAGAACAGAAAAAATTGAAATGGCTACGTACTATACCAGAGAGTGCGTAGTGGAGCGCGTGCCGAAGCGCGAGGCGAACCTTGAGCCATTCAACGTGGGATAGGTGTCGAGAGACGTTACGAAGGACGTTCGGAGTGACGCACATACTGGAAAGGTCGAGCGAGCGAACGGGAAGACTACCAGCCGCAATACAAGCCAAATTCTCCTCAGTGACGAACTCGTAACCGACCAAACTGAGGACTTGTACGGGCCTACCCGGGAGGATGGACGCTGCTGTGGTAGGACACCCACGGAAGGAACGGAGGTGGGGGATATCGGCAGGTTGGAGACGTATGGGTCTGTGATAACAATCTCCAAGCTTGAGATGGAGGAGGGTGGGATGATTGCGTAGGACTAGTTCTGGTGGGGGTTCACCTCCGGTACCGTGAAGCGCTAGATTGCGTAGGGAGGGTAAGCAGAATGGTGGGAAAAGGAAAAACGTGTTTGAGGAGGAGGAGGGGGAGGATAAGGAGGGGGAAGGCACGAGGAGGGGTGTTGGTGTTGGTGTTGGTGTTGGTGAGGGTGAGGGTGAGGGGATGTATATGTACTCGGATAGACCAAAGGAGAGCTCGAGCGAGTAGAGATGGACGAGCGTCGGGACGAGCGTCTTGGTTATGTTCTGAGCATGATGAAAAGCAAGACTGGACTTTCGACCGAGTCGGTTTGCCAACGAACGTGGAAGCGTCGAACATATTTCGCGAGATGGGGGTGTGAAGATAACGTCTCACAGCATCTTAACGTGATTGCGGGTACGGCGGGCATCGTTCGCAAGTTATTCCTGATGAGTTTGGTGCCAGCCGTAGAAGTGGCAGCAGCACCGTCATAGCCATTGTCATTGCCATTGCCATAACCAGCACCAACACCAGCAGTAGTAGTAGCAGTAGCAGGGGGACACAGAGACGCGCGAGGGAGGACTTCGTTAATGGTGATGGCAGAGTAGAGGAGGCGATCTGCGTTAGCGCACCATCTACGAGAGACGAGGGCGACGCAGGTAAGCGTGTCTGAAGAGAGATAGTCAAATATGGCATTGAGTATCTCATTAGGAAGGTTGTTTCTTCCGAGGTTGTTGGAACTCCTGCCGGCTGACGACGGCAGAGATGTCTTCCTCGTCGTCGCAGTGGTGAAATCCCGGGAGGAGTGATAATAACCCAGAGATGGCAGTAGAGACATGATTGATTGTGGGGGTGGCGCCTTTCAAAGAGACAGTAGGCAGGTTCGTTTTTTTTTTCTTAAAATATATATATATATATGAGTTCAGTCCGTTGGACGCGGACAGCAAGTAGTATAGTTATTATGATGGATGGATGGATGGATGGGGGGATATTCAAGCTCGGGGCGACTACGGCTATTTGGTACGGTTCCATTGGGGTTTGCTAGAGCGGCAGCGGAAAAATCACGGCCTTTCTTGACCACGAGATTTCCCAGGATCTGTTCAAAGAAATTTGGTTCTAAAGGGGGTTAGGTGAAAGGGGAATAGGAAGTGTAAAGTGGAGAGTGAGGGAGGGAGGAATCTAGCCAAGCCAGAAAGAATTGAATAAGCGCATTACGAGCGCGACAGACACCGTCGTGTTCAAGAGAAAGAGAGAGTAATCGTTCGTCGTCGTTCGTCGACCAGTGTGTTGGTGTTCTGGTCTTCTTCTTCTTCCTTCCCGTTCCCGCTTCTTCTTACTGGCACGTGCTCAGCACTGCTCATCCTTTTCACTCCTACATTCTCTTTCTTTTTTGAATATCTTTTAAATTTTTACTTCGTTAAATGAGGAACAAATGAGACGCCTTCGAGAAAAAGAAAACGACATCATGTTTTGATGAACGTCATCAACTGTCTAGGCTTTATGGGAGGGATTCTTGTATGTTTGCGCCGCCCTGGGGGGTTGGGTGTGACATGTGACATGTGACGAATCACACATCGGCTTGGCTCGAACAAATAAGGCGCTTAGATTAAACCTCTTCTTTCTTGGTCACGTGTTTACAGAACATCCAAAAAATAATAGTGTGCATGCTGCTCGGATTGAAAAAAAAGAATAATAAAAAGGCCACACCATGGATAATAAACCGAATTCATCTCATAGGGAGGAGGGTAAAAAACAAAAAAGTTCCTGAAGGGAAAAAAAAAAAGGTCATCGGTAGCTTAACTTAAAAAGACATCAATGATCTAGAAGACGAGAAGCGCGGAACGGAAAAACACTCGACTAGATATCGGAAAAAGTGGGTACCGTCATTTGGGAACGTGGTATATGAAATGTCATAACGGGGGGAGTATACGTTCCCGCTCCGCCTTGAGATTTTGGGGCAGTCGCGACTACAGATTAAATACCTGTCCAAGAGAACGTCAAATATCGAACATTGGCGACTTCTATTCACACACCCAGTTGCTGCCCAAGTCGCGACACAGAAACCATGTACGAACCTGAAGATTGGCGACAAGGAACGGGGTCCAGACCGTAACCAACCTGCAGTTCTAAGAAAACAACACCCACAATCCCACTGTGTCAATGGCTAAAAAACATGTCTCCAGCCATGAACAAACGTGGGAAGGGAAACCAAATAGCCAAGTCCAGCCAATACGGTATGTTATTCAAATCACCCCAGAGATATCAGAATAAAGGTAACACCCTTAGAAGTCACACCCACTGATAGAAATGGCAAAAAAAATAAATATAATTACAATAGCAATACAAGACTAGATCACTAAGCCCAATGTGTTACAATGCTCATGCACCGAAACCGTAGAGGGTACGCCCTGACCGCTTAAGGGCATAAACAACATCAAGTGCGGTCACCGTCTTGCGTTTCGCATGTTCTGTGTAAGTGACAGAGTCACGAATCACCTATATACAACTCGTCAATGAATAAGAATCACATAAAAGAGTCAAAACTCACATTTTCAAGGAAGATTTTGAGGACGCCACGAGTCTCTTCGTAGATAAGTCCTGAGATACGCTTCACACCACCACGGCGAGCGAGACGACGAATGGCGGGTTTTGTGATACCCTGAATGTTGTCACGAAGGATCTTGCGATGACGCTTAGCACCACCTTTGCCGAGACCCTACAAAAAAAATTTGGTCTGATCAGCCTAGGAATATAAAGTTGGTTTTTTAAGTTAGCTACCTTTCCACCTTTTCCGCGACCAGACATGTTTCACAAAGAAGAGTTGTTGGAAAGAGGGGGTGTTTGAAAAAAAAAAAAAAGAAAACCAATAAAAGGTGGGGATTGAGAGGAAGAAGGAGTCAGTGACGCAATTGGAGAAGGGCAGAAGGCCGTGGCTGGATTAAATAGGAGCGCGGGACAAGTGCACGTGGTCTGAAATAAAGTTTTGTTGATTTGTTGTTTGATTGTTGATTCCCAGGCAGGCACGTGTTTGACGCGACGCGTCCTTTTATAATTTATAAATACTTGGGGTGCCCATTTAGCACTTGCACTTTCATTTCATCCGCTCTCTCGTTTGACCCCTAAAAACACTTTTCTTTCCTCGTCAAAGCATCAATGGCTCGTACCAAGCAGACAGCTCGCAAATCTACGGGTGGTAAGTAGGACATGACTTATAATTCACCAGGCGTCGCTCAATTTTCTTTCTCCTCTCTCCTCGTCTATCAAGGCAAGGCCCCCCGTAAGCAACTTGCTGCCAAATCTTCAGCACGTAAAACTTCTGCCGCCGTGAGTTTCAGTTGTCTTTTTTTCAAAAGAAAATAATAATAACAATGACTCTGGGTTTTTTTTTTTTTTTTAAGGCTGTCACGGGCGGTGTGAAGAAGCCTCACCGCTTCCGTCCCGGAACGGTCGCACTTCGCGAGATTCGTCGGTATCAAAAGTCGACTGAGCTTCTTATCCGAAAGCTTCCCTTCCAACGTCTCGTGCGTGAAATAGCACAGGACTTTAAGGTCAGTGACCTCCCTTCCAGTGAAAATGAAGCCCTAACATTAATTTTCTATCTTTTGTTCCCCAGACTGACTTGCGCTTCCAATCCTCTGCCGTTATGGCTCTCCAAGAGGCGGCCGAGGCTTATCTCGTCTCGCTCTTTGAAGACACCAACCTTGCCGCCATTCATGCAAAACGTGTCACCATTCAACCCAAGGACCTTGCCCTCGCCCGTCGTTTGCGTGGAGAGCGGACCTGAGTCAGGAGTACAGATTGATTATTGTGTCCTTATCGCGCTGTATATGAACTGTATTATTCTAATTTTATTTTTGTTTTCTAAAAAAAAAATAAAATCCATTGACCGAGCGCTCTGACTGGAAAATCTGTGTCAGTGTGGTCCTGCCTCTTTACACTCTTGCTTCTTATTGCTTCTTTCTATGCTATTAGCTACAAAACACATCACTGCTAACTTACACCAGACAATAATCACAGTGCCCCAGCTCACTTCAATCTTCCTCTATCTAAACTGGAAGTGATCAGCAGATCACCAATATCAATCATATCATTACAAAATCTATTCCGTACCTCGCAGTTTTCAGCTTCCTCAACTACTTCAGCTGTTTCGTCCTCAAATATTTCAATGTCCTTCATCACCTGATCATTTTCTTCAATCAGTCTTAATGACCACATATAGCCGACTGCCACATACCCTCAACTCTTTCCACTCTTCTTCCTCCTTAATCCGACAAAAATCCTCGACATCAAGAACAGCGGAATACATGGAAATGAAAATATCACCGTCCTTGACTTTCACATCTTTTTCTGTCCATCTTCTCACCAAACTTTCTGCATTCTTCGCCCTGTCTGTGACAAACACATGTCACCACTTTCGAGATTTTCGAAACGCCTTTGCAAGACTATTGGCAATTTGAACAAGGCCCCTCGACTTCACACTATGCTCAGGAGCGATCATCACCTGAATTGTAATTATATGATCATCTGTGAAGATCATGGCATCGACACCAGGAAAATGCTTTCGACTCGGGTGTTTCGACCACTGGATTATTGTCAAACATGTGTGGCAATCCGATAATGATTGAAACATACATGGACTTTGTACAATTACATGCAAAATACCCTTATTTGGGCTGTTTTCCCAGTATTGAGAGAGCTTCTTACCAGAGCGAAGGACCTGAACGGTCTCATAGGAGGAGAAATCAAAGGCCTTGATCGCATCGGAGATCGCATAGATTGCAAGGCCAATGTGCTAGAGTTTCAACAACTTCCAGACAATTAGTTGATCCGCCACGAGGTGGTCCAGTTCAGGAGTCATCTCAGCCTTGATGAGTTCTCGCAGGTCTGAAACATCATTTTCCAAATAGATTTTAAGCTTGAAGACGTTCCCAATAGGATCTATTTTGGCTTTCGATAGCTAGACAAAACAAGGTGAATGCTCTGGCCATGGTGGTTTAGGAGAGTGTGAGCCGTAACCGTGAGATAATTTGTTTCCACTCTGAGGTACCCTCTCAATACGTCACCATGAACACGCCACCCACTCTCTTTTGTCTCACAGCTCAAGGAAATTATCAAGACGGAGATGGTTCCCGAGTTAAATCACCTTGCAGCAGATCGACTCGCCGGCTGGAAGTTGTCACCGATCTGTCCTACTCGTCCTACTCGAACTATTACGATAACGCGGGTGGACACGATCAAACGCGCTCACATCCTGTTTGGGGATTTCTCCAGAGATGGGTATTATTCACATACTAGAGATTTGCCTTGTATGGAGTAAGTTTGTGAGTCAGCTCAGTGCCTTGTGGCGCAAGGCACTTAATCAAATATTTACAACACGTGACTCAATATATGGTTAGCAGCTATGACGCACACAACACACACATCTTTTTACTTCATCTTTTCTCCACTGGTTTCGATCTCTAGCAACGCTTTTCAACGCATACGACGTCACCTACACGACTTTATACTATAGCACGTTATCAATTTCTTATTTTATTTAAAGCCACTACACTGTTCTTGTATTCGCTAGTCTTGAGCTCCTCTGTTTCTACAGACCTTAGTGCTCAGGAATACCACCTATTTTCTTGCTTTGCCCAACACGCTAAGCACAGTCTCTTCACCCGAACTCCGTCAATAGCCTTGACAAACGATCTCGCACGCTGAACAGTCTGTCCACCGTAACAATGTCCCTGACTCGGGTTATCTGCCCCAACACAGTCTCTCCAGCTTGCGACTATGCGACCATGGTTACGTCTAAGTCAGTTGTGCGCTATCAAAACAAGACAGACAAACCCAGAGCCCAAAAATACAGCTCCAGTCGTAGTCCATCGACAGAACGGAACAAAAAATGCCCTATCCTTTGTAACGCAGAGTTCACAGCTCGCCCACCACCACCACCACCACCACCACCACCACACCACCTCTGTCTTTCTCTCGCCTTGAGGGTTCTAGCCCGAGATAAATGATCACCAATAGTTAAAGCGGCTCAGCTGTCCTTATGCCCAAGTCATCTCGGCCTTCTTCCTCTCGGCTAGGGTTTTGGGGTGCTCATAGTCAATACCAAAGTCGGCAGATAATCCACGCCCAAGGTCGAGGAAAGGGTATGGTGGATTGTCTAGAGAACGTTCTTCCTTCAGGACCGTGAGCGGGCCAAGCTGCATGACGATATTCCGTCGGGAAGGTGAGCCCTGGATGAAGTTGGCCCATGTAGGGGTCTAAAAAGCGTTCCCTGTTTTTTTATAACTATTATTTATTTATTTGTTTGTTTGTTTGTTTGTTTGTTTCACTTTCTGCTTATTGGGGGAAACATACTATTGTTCTTTCTCAAATAGCGGGTCGATTACCTCAACGCAGTGTTCGATCAGTAAGAATGTGCGAAGTACCGCGCGAATTTCCTTCCACTCATTCTTGGTGAATATGAATGCCTCTTGAGAGGCTTGGTAGTACCCATAAGATTTGGGCACGACCTGAGGCAGACTAAGACAACAGTCCTCCTGCAGCTCATGCGGAAAGGCACTGTAAATCTTGGCCTCGTTCAGGAGTACTTCGCCCTCATTCAACAATGCCAGTTTGACGGGGATTGAGCCGTGCACGGGCGGCGCATCCATGGCAGACGGGGGGTGAGGGGTCCAAGGGTAACATAAGAGTGGTAAGCCCGAACCGAGGTGTTGGTGGCCTGAAGTGGATTTTGACTCATCCCCATTTGCGCCTGCGCCTACGGATACGTGATATACATATGATGGTGCTGCTGCGGACGGAACGTTTTGTGGAGCGACCAAGTGTTGATTGGATATGTAATGACGGACTGGTGGTAATGCGAGATGGTTTATGATGACGCAAAGCGGTTCACGAACGGTGCAGTGCCATCTATCGGAGCTTGAGTTGTCCGACGCTGCCGACAATCGCGGATTGTCTGACGTATAGCATAATGCACAGAGGAAATGCTAAGCATAAGCCTCATTGTGATCATTAGGAAAGTGAAAGTAGATACAAAAAGTAGTGTGGATTAGGTGGACAAATCGACGATCAAGCGATGTGATCTAGATGCATGCATGATAAGCGCAAAGTCCATCCACTCAAATCACCGAAAGGCTCCAGGTGGCATTGATGAAATGACAGTACCATTCTTTGATTTTCCGGAACAGAGGGAGGAGATGAAGGGCAAGGAGACACGAGCTGTCTAAGGAGGCGGCAAGCGTCACTGCATTGTTGCTTACCTACACGTACAGCATTAGTGAGACAGATTTGGTGACCCAGGTGCTCAAAGCGAGAATTCCACATTCCATATACATGGGGGGCTACACAGCCCCTCTCCCCCGCCCCGCGGGTCGGATTTGTGTGAACCAACGGGACGGGCCAGGAAATCCAAGGCCAAGCACATACACAAAGTCCAGGTTACCGGTGTTTCAGGAGTGCTCGTGCGATCTTAAGGTGAGGAGAGGAGGAGCCGGTCACCCTCGAGGTGGTGTATGGCACATAGATTTTACATGACCATGTGTGTAAGCCTGTGCCAAGCTAGCCAAGATATCAGCAGAACCAAGACGACGCGGCGCCGAGGTCATCATAAAGGATGCGCAGCGCAGCTACAACTGCGCGTCCGTGGGTCGGCATTGCGGATTTTGAAAATTATTGCTGGAAAGGAAGGAATAGTTTTTTGTTTTTGGTTACTAGTCAAGGGGATAAAGGATAATATATAATATAAGGATATATGATATATGATTTAGTAAGGGTAGGGGGGAATATGATCACGTGAATGAGTGTTAACGAAACTGGCGGTCGGTCAGTCGTCAAATCAAAGATCGAATAACCAAGTGCTGCCAGCGCTGCGAAGGCAAGGCTAATCTTCCTCCTTCTCCCCTTATTCCATCCTTTCTATCTATTTATCCCTCGCCGGTCGAGCTCTTTTTTTTCGGAATAGCCTCTTCCTTTTCTTTTTTTTTTTTCTATCCTATTTAAATCCTCTTTCTCCTTACCCCTCTAGAGATCTCATTCCGGATTTCCCCCCCCCCCTCCATAATGCGTTTGGAAGTTTTGCCAATATCTTTCGCCTTGAGTTTATTTTTCAGTGTTGACCACACACTCGCTGCCCCCGCGTCTCATGGACAACCTTCCTCCCGTGGCTTACATGTTCCCATTCTCCGCCGTGCAAGAGTCGAACGCAACGACACCGAATGGGGAAATTGGGCTAAGCAGCAGAAGCAGTTTCTTGAAGGAAAATACGGTCGTTCTCCATCTGCCACCAAACGTTCTTCAGGATATAACTTGTTGCGTATCCCTTAATTCCTATCCATCTTTTGCTAATGATACACTCGATCAGGATGGTGAATCAGAACATTGATTCGAGGTGTGTCTGGTTCCCACACGTACACTACATTTCATGGATGACGTGTTAATTGTGGTCGTGTGCGCGCAGTTACTTTGGTTCAATAGCTATTGGAACCCCTCCCGTCGCATATAACGTCATCCTCGACACGGGCTCCTCCGATCTCTGGATCGCCAATTCAGACTGTACCGAAGGTTGTAGCGGCCTCGAGACTTTCCATTCTTCTTCTTCGTCCACATTCACCAACGTTACCGGGTCGTTTTCTATTACTTACGGCAGCGGCCAAGCCAGTGGAGGACTCGCGAGGGACGTCGTTCAAATGGCCGGCTTTCAGGTCAACAACCAGGTCTTTGGTCCGTCTCCTCTTGAGCCGTCATCTTTTTCGTTCGTTCTGTTTTCCTGACTTGACGATCTCATCTCCCAAGGCTTGTGCGACGTAGTCTCCGGCGGTCTGTTAAATGCACCCGTGTCCGGGCTCATGGGTCTTGCCTGGAAATCTCTCTCCACTTCGGGCGTTACTCCCTTCTGGCAGTCTTTGTACGAGGGCAATGTGTGGGACGAATCAGTCATGGCCTTTTATCTTACCCGCTTCCAGAACGTGACGGATGCACAGGATCAGGAGCCTGGAGGAGTTTTCACTATGGGTTTGTTTCCAAAATCATTACGTTATGCGTTTCCCCTGAGCCCGAGCTTATGTTTCCTTGGCAGGCACCACCAACTCGTCCCTTTATACTGGTCAAATAGACTATCAAGATGTTCCCTCAGATGCCGTGACATATTGGACACTTCCACTCACGAACCTCACCGTGAATTCAAATTCGGTCACGCTACCTTCTGGCTCATCCTCATATGCCGCCATCGACACAGGAACAACACTTATCGGTGGGCCTACTGCCCAAGTCAGTGCTCTCTACGCGCAGATTCCTGGTTCCGCCGCTGAAACGGGCCAGTTCCAAGGGTATTACAACTACCGTGCGTTGTGCTCTCGTATTTGTCCGTAGTTATGTGGACTGACAAATGTACTCTTCGATATAGCCTGTTCGACGTCCGTTAACATCGCTCTCTCTTTCGGTGGCCAGTCTTGGTCTATCTCGCCTACCGATTTCAAGTTGACAGAACTCGAAAGTGGTCGATGTCTCGGCGCGATCTTTGAATTTCAAGGGAGCAATAGTGGTGGTCCCGCGTGGATCATCGGAGACACTTTTCTTAAGAACGTTTACTCGGTCTTTCGTGCCAAACCACCCTCCGTCGGCTTTGCTGCACTCGCAGCGAACGCGGAGAGCTCGGTCACGGCTGCAGGCGTACCAACGGCTACGATCGGTTCTGTGAGTGCGAGCGTGACCGGCTCGGGACGTACGCATGAGAATGCCGCTTCGCCTAATAGCGCGCTCGCGTGGTCACACGTCGCTTTGTTAATATGCGCGTTGGGGACCTCACTTTTGTACCTTTTCTAAAGATTCTTTTGCTGCTGCTGCCTCGTAGTACCGTGGGGCATGTTTTTTTTTGTTGGAAGACGAGCGCATGAATAGATGGACAGATGGACGATGGACGCTACAAACGGACGAACGAATGAACGAACAGGCATCGCAATTGTTTTATTATCTTCTATCTTTTTTTCTCATTGGAGCACTCTCTCTCTTTCGTTTTTTGTGTCTTGCTGTGCGCGACGCTTTCGGTCTCTATTTACAATTGTAACTTTTTTTAGCTGCATGAAATAATGATTGAATACATATATAGCATATAACACATACACTAGCACTATCTCTTCTTACTGTGAACTCAGTTCTCGTAAGTTTTTATGTTTAATGGGTTGGGGGTTCGCTAACTACTCAGATTGTTGTGTAAAATGAGATTGAAATTTGGCAGCAATTGTTTTTTTTTTTTGAGGGTGGTGCCTGGTAACTTGTGGTAATTCAGGGCTGCTAATTTTAAAAAAATCTTGTTCCTTGCTGCTTTCTCTGCCTAGCAAAGGCTAAATTTGCCCATTATTCCTGGCCTAATGGTTCAATGCACATCACTCTAATGAGTACAACAACCCTAATTAAAAGGAAAGATTAAATTAGTTTAAATAGTCACAGACATCCAGCCTTGCTTATATAGCCTTTATTGATGCTACCAAGCCTGTAGCCCCAAGAGGACCAGGATGTCTTCAATACCTGTCTACTATTATTGTAAACAAACTCAGTGGGGGGTGTCTGTGCACAACTCATCATAGTCAATTTTGACAATTAAAAATTCCCTCCTTGTACCTCCTGTTTCATTCATTGGTACAATTCCAGGGCTTCCTTGAGCAAAGCAACAGCCTCCGGAAAACGGGGAAGGGCCTTGTATTCGAAAGGAGCAGGTCGCCTACAAACCAATGAGTTTTTTTTTTTTTTTTTTGGCAGATTACAAAGGTGGAACACATTACGTTGTCAGGCTTGAACGGACAAGGGTATGCACGTCCAACTCGCCCTTCACTGCACCTTCAGGACGCTCGAACTTCATCGCCCAAAGCATCGTTGCAAAGTCAATCGCGAGGGTTCCCTCCGCGAGGTGCTTCCCAACACACAATCGTCGCCCAAACCCAAACGTCACATGACCTTCTTCCCGTCCGTCCATCATCACCGCCTTAACCTCCTCGCCCTTCTTGTTCAAGTGCCTAGCTGGGTCAAACCGCTCGGCGTCCTTCCCGAACACGTTTGGGTCAGAATTGAGCACTTTGATGTTCGGGAGGCAGATCGTGCCCTTTGGGATGTACATGCCCTCGTACCAGTCATCTGTAGTAGAGACATGTGGAACAGCAAAAGGGGCGATCACTGCCCACCGCAACGTCTCTTTGACCATCGCGCGGATGTAAGGAAGGGAGGGAAGGTCAGAAAATGTAGGTGGGCGAGCATAGCCGACAATTTCGTCGAGCTCGGCATGGGCACGCGCTTGGACGTCTGGGTATACGAGTATGGCGAGGAGCCACCAGTGGAGAGTAGTAGACGTTGTCTCAGTACCAGCAGCACTATGGTAAGCGTTCCCCTCAGAAACTCGTCAGGACCCGAGGAAGTACATCAACGTGTACGCACAGCATATCACCTGCAAGCCAAGCACGCTCGCGTTCCGACAAGTTGTGTTTGCTTTGATTTTTTATCAATGACGCGCTAAAGCTCGGTTGATCAATTCCATTTGCCTAAGTCAATAACTACAATCAGATATCTCTACAACGAGTCATGAAAACGGGCACGTACTAGGTCGTCTGCAACCTTCTTGACAAGTCCTTCAAACATCAGTGAGTCATGGTTGTAGTAGAACCGTGCATTCTGCTTCCACTGTGTGAATCTGCAGAGCTTGATAAGGGGATGTTTACGACTCGCAAAATGTCTACATACCTACTAGGAATATACCTCAACCAAGGGAAAAACTCGACCAGACGCACCCCTGGCTCCATTTCGTGCAACAAGCGCCGTACATGATTGGCGAGGGCCACGACAATAGGGTCGTCTTCTGATTGTGTGGGTGGATGGTGATAGTTGACGGATAGTAGGATGGACAACGCATGTCGTTCAAAGTGCTTCTGCAGAGCGGAAGGACTCTTCATGAACCCAAGCGTCAGCATTATTGCCTCGCGATTCTGGATGGGGTAGAAGCGCGATACTGCGGACTTGGAGAAGCTATCCATGGATGCACGGCGAAAGCGGCGCCATCTGAAGGGAGGTCACTAAGGAATTAAGATGGAGAATTGATAGCGTACACATCATCGTATGGTGTCAAGGTGAACGACAGGTTCTCTGTCATGTAGTCGCCTGCGGAGATGAAACGTTGTCTATCTGAATATATGTTGGATCGCTTTTCGAGAAGGTCGATGGCGACGCGTTGACTGTTAATGACGAGGATGCCTTGACCGAGAGTGCTAGTATACATTAGTTCACCTCAAAGGGTGTAAGCATGGATAGAGAGAGGTAGATGGGGTGTTTTACCGTATTCATTCTTGCGTTCTGGTGAAGCCAACCAAATTGGATCCACAGCGTGTCGAACATCTCCTATGAAGGGGAGACCTTTGGGACCTGGAGGAAGGTTACGGTAGGACCTCTTGGAGAGGTAGGTAATAAACCAGCATATAGCACCCAGGAGGGTGACCACAGCCAAGAGGTGGAATGAATTATCACTACCAAGTATCCAAGTTACCATTACAATTGAGATGAAAGTGACCTTAGATGAACATGCATCGCGTCCTCAACCTCTTATATGAGGCGTCTAGCGACGGGGATTGGTACCCACGCACTCCTTACTCGGGAGGCATGACTGTGGTTTAAGCGTGGGTGTGGGATTTGCGTCCGCCAGCTTATGTAATGAGACACTGCTGACATCCCTAAAGTGGTAATATTGCCACACGACTGTGATTTGTAATAATATTTACTTTAAAAAGGAAAGTTATCGAAAAAATCATTACAAATCAAAGTCATGTGACATGTAGACAACAGTTTCGACCTAATAGTGAAAGACCGGCTCTGCTCATGCGACGACCTCACCCCCCTCATCTTCCCTCGCGCACTCCTCCACTGCCCCCTCTACTCCGACCATCGACAGTATCTCCAATTCCTGCCTGACTGGGCTCTGGAACTTGACCTGCCTCCATGGCACATACTCTTCACTTGCAAACCTTACATTGAGGATTTGCTCACCTTTATCCAGGACATGTGGGCCTTAAGGCCTCCTTTGGTGAGATGACCTCGTGAGCTGGATTAGGTCTGAGTTGGTGATGTTGGGTAGTATGGGTAAGTTCGCCTTTCTTCTCCAACACACAGGCTCTCTTCCCCTCCCCACTCCTCTATTACACACTGTCTCTCTTGTTTCCCTCTACCAAGAGGTTTCACACATGGTGGTTCCTACCCTTCTCTCATGTTCACAACAGTAGTCACTATGTACCGGCTGTAGCTGTGTGATTTGGGCAAGGCCTTGAAGCACGAATAAAATCAATTTCCAAAAAAAAAACTTAATAGTGAAAATGCTTAACATCCTCCCTCCTCCTGTCCATGCAATGGGAAATAACACTCCTGCTACAAAAAAAATGTTCCAAGGCATGGTGTAAAAATCTTGTAAAATAGTTAGACAGTAGTGAGAACACCAAAGTTCTTATCTAATCCTTATCTGAGATCTTTCTCCAACTGATTTGTAATGACATTTATTTTGTTGATAACTTTCTTTTTTAAAATAAATATTCAATGATAACTCCCTTTTTAAAATAAATATTATTACAAATCATAGTTGTGTGACAAGATTACCACTTTAGGGATGTCAGCAGTGGGGGAGAGTTGGGTGACTTAAAACTACAACACTTGATGAACACAGCTGAGGTTAGATAAGTGCTACCTAAACAAATAGTGAGATAACTACAGTAATGGTGTCAGTTGTATGCATGGTAAAGATGATACTCATTTCAGTTATGGATTGTGTTGAAAATGGATCAGTGGCCAGCTTGGATCAATTGCAAACTATGTGCAGCAGGACTTGGACTGCATTTTACTTTCCTGTGAATACTTAGATGATTAAGACACAATCCTTTATTGTCTTGGTTACTATAAGCACACTCTTTACAGGATGCTTTTAGTGTAGAGTTCACTCAATATAACTGAATTACAACTACCATTCTAGGTAGTTTCATTTATCTAAACCTCAGGTTGTGTTCATCACTGCAGAGCCACCCTCTGATTGATTACCTCTGGCTCACATGATCATGACACCTATATCTATCAAATTTATGAACTCCCCTTACCAATGAAATGATACCGTTCCACCAACGTTTCTGCCTTGGTTTACAGCGAACAGGCAGTGAACCATGCATAGTGCTGTATGGAAGAAATTAATAATCCTGAGATAATCTCCGCCTCAAGTAGTTGTGTACACACAACATTATAATACGCTCACTTGGCGCCATATTCTGACAACAAGCTCGCACTCTCCTGATATCCATTCTTTAATGCAACCTGATGTGGAGTCCTACCCTTGTTATCCTTCAGCTCTGCGTTCGCACCATGCTCAAGTAGCAGCCGTGCGACCTCGAGCCTCCGATGGTGTACAGCCCGGTGCAAAGCTGTTTCGAGGTTCTCATCTTGTGAGTTCACGTCTGCGCCCTGCTTTAGTAAAAATCGTGTGATGTCAGGGTGGCCATTATTTGATGCCCCTTCCAATGGTGTCCAACCATCACTACCTCGAGGGTTGATAGGTGCGCCGCGCTGCAGTAACATGCGGACAATTTCAAAGTGTCCGTTAGTTGCCGCCAGATGCAGTGGGCTCCAGTCCTGGTAGCCGAGGGCATTCAGATCTGCGCCATGGTCAAGCAGCCACAAAGCAGTGCCTACGGGGCCATCCTTTGATGATGCATGTAGTAGAGTCCTGTTAAAATTGCCGCGAATGTCCAAGTTTGCGCCATGTTTGTACAGTAGATCCGCAACCTGTAAGTGTTGCTTCTGTAGAGCCCCCACCAGCGGGGTCTTCTGGCTACCGCACTTGGCATTCACATGCTCTGGATTCTTGGTGATCAGCCGTTCTGACAGATTATAAAATCCACACAGGGCAGAATAATACAAGGGAACCACGCCCAGTTCTTTCGGGTTGACTCGAAAGAAGGAATTTCCCCAGTCTTTGTCTATGTTCTTTAACCGGAGCCATGCGGATAAATGTGGCTTGAACGAGTCAAAGAGGTCGTCCATCCCATCCTCTATGCGTGATGACACGTCTCCGAAGTGGGCATGGTCAACCCAGTGTCGAGCGGCATAACCTGCCAAGGGAAATCTACTCTCGACACTGTCTCTTTCAACCCGATCGTCCAACCGAAGTAGTACGCTTAAACAAGCTTGCGCCAAGATAGTATGAGCTGGTTCGAGATCTATGTGATACTGCGATGCATCTCTACTTGAACCTGCCAGTCGGCTCGACACCAAGAATTCCTTGACCGAAAAGTGCGAAAATTGAACCACTTGATAACCGCCTTCATCGCCGATGACAGAGATCAAACTGGAACAGGTCGAAAGCACCGCATGTTCTTGATCCTCCCATCTCCAACCCACATTCAACCTCGGAATTCCTCGTTGTGCCGAACTGAAGTCAATGGCAAGTATCTCCGAAAGTTCTTCGACACGCAGCGGTCGGACAGCAACGGTGAGACATTGTAGGAGACGATGGGCATGCTCTCGGTTAGCCTTGTTGATATCCTTCAATACTCGCTCATAAGTTTCGTCGAGACTGTCAGGTAATTCCTCGAGGATACGGCGAACACTTGGTGGGAGGCAATACCGTAGGGTCTCCAGTTGGCAGAAAACCCATCTAAACCTGTTCAGGATATGAAAAAACTCACGCCACAGATCAAAGATAGCCCTTACATTCCATCCGCCCTCTCGGATAGTGTCTCGATAACCAGATTCTTGTCTTCCTCTCTCCATCTCCGCATTCTTGTGTCCGACTGAACCACAGAACTGACGTATTCGATGATATCTTCTTTTTGTCCACTTTGGTCGTGAAGGGACACGTGGAGTGTTGTCAGAGGTTCGAGGCTGGATCGAATGTCGATCTCGTGCCGACTAGTAACGCATATATGAACAGTTGGCAGGGAACGTCCCACCAACTCCTTCAAGAGGTCAAGGACCTGCTCCCGAGGAGATGGCAAGCCAGACGTGTTCGGACACTCGTCTAGCGCATCCACAACAATGTAGATTGGCCCTTGGTTTGGAAGTGAGAGCATCGAATTTAGGCATTGGATTAAAACGTCATCGCTCGGTTGTCGTGTGCCGCTGTCGTGCGTGGAATAAAGGCTGGACAGTACATTGCAACGATGATTTGAGTGAGTTGATAGTTGGAAGAGAAGAGAGGCGAGGAGGTTTCGGCGATCTTGCTTAGTAGTGTCCCTAAAATCGAAATAGAAGTATGCCAACGAGGCTAATCCCGCCTTGTCCATGGCCGCGATGTCTTCAATTATCGTGGAGCTGGCCGACGACGTGAGTCTCTACAAAGTAAATATTCGGCGATTCGCGAACCATAGGATGCTCTTCCCGGAGCCCGCTGTGAGACCCCAATAACATAAGGGGGAGTGAGGATGTAAATGGCAGGGTGAACGTACGTTTTCCGTGGACCCACAAGAGCGAGCCAGATGACTTCCACTCTTTGAACATACTACCCTGGAAGAACCACGACGCAGTCCCACTATGGTGAGCGGCGCGTGCAATGTTCTGATTAATTGATGGATCAGGTGGAGAGAGCCATCTTCGAAGGTCCTGTCGTATCTGATTCTCTGCGATGATCGCGATTCAGCGTCAGTAGCCAACAAGGTTGCCGTTAAGAAATTACTAACGTTTCACTTTGTCGACGTTGTTTGCCGTCTGCTGCATGATTACTTTGGCCTCATTCGCCGTCGATGTCACTTTGTCACCAATGCTGTGTGTGAGCTTTAGGACTTGTGCAGTTGCCATCAGAGCTTCGTCATGTGTCAGCTTGTCTAGCCTCCCTATTGCATCCTCGATATCCGTCCTTCCCGCCAATTTTTTCAGATATTTTTCTAAATCAAGATATGTCAATGGAAACCTACTATTATTGCTGTGGATGAACGCACTCGCAGATCCCTGCTTAATGTCCTTTGTCGCGATGGCAAGGATACCAAGAACTTCAACCATAATCTTTACTATTATATCATCATTACTGCAGTTGGTGGCACCTCGGTATAAGTCTCGAGACGCTTAAAGAAGTTTTCGATGCGCTCGAATAGGTTGAGGAGCGCGTCTCGGCTCGCGTTAACATCCTTAGCCGCCTAAGACACCCCGATGTCAGTCTGGGAGGCAGAGGGTTACAGAAAATTCTTACAAGGAGGAGGACACCGATACCAGCAAATATCACTTTCGCAGGCGAAAATACCTATGGAATCGATATGATATCGAGATGGTAGAACATGCATGAGCCAATATCTTGTGACTTACCAAGCCAGCGCCTTCTCCGAGAGTGGCGGAAAATGCATAGAGAACATTCACGGTCGGACCGAGCCACTTTCCCCACCTATCATTGCCACCCCGAGATCCGGCAAACTCCTGGACTTGGCCTTGAAGCACGGCCAAAATGGCACTGGGAGAGTCGCACGTTTGTAATTGGGCAGCTAGAGGATGAGTAGCAAGATCATTCTTGGTTTGCCTCCGGTACGCTTTCAAGGCACCATTGAAGATAGATTGAAAATGCGACGTGGAGGTGGATGCAGATGGATTCCGAGACATCACGTCGATGTTAGTCCGGAGGACCTGGGGGCGATAGCAAGTTTGCAGTAGAAGGAAGGGAAACTTTCGCCGAGATGAAAGATGGCTGATAGACGCGCAGGACACATGATAGAACGCCGCCCATTGATACTGGAGATGGCCATGTCTTTCATTCCGCAACCACTGTTGGAAGTGCCAGCCATATAATAATGTCAAATTAAAAATAAAAAAATAGCGATCCCATTTAGGTAACTCGCTTATCTAACCTCAGTTGTGCTCAACAGCCACCAGACACCTTTGCTCTCTCGAACTCGACAACTACCCATCAACATCAAAGTCCAAATATGCAATCCAAATCGTTCTCATTCAGGGAACCATCCGCAGTGTCCTCCACATGCCATCTCGTACCGAACAGCCGGACTGTGAAGTCAGTCACCCTTGCTCATCGTTTTCTCCAGCTCACTAGGCCCTTCTCAGCCGTTGGTAACGTCGATCCAGCCTCATCGGAGCCAATCAGTGGACGAGTTGATGTCGCGATTGGAGCGGTCGAGACATCTCTCGCCGCTCTGAAGGAAGTTAGTTCATTGGCCGGAAAGATCCCCTACATCTCCCCAATCGCTGGCATCATACTTCAAGCGCTCAAGATGCGAGATGTTTGTCACCTGCTGCTCTATTAATTGTCTCGTATGTTGATCAGCATGTTAACAGGATGTCAAGGTATATAAGGAAGAGTGGGGAGCTGTCATGGAAAAGCTAGCCAACGTGGGAGCGTCTTCGTCAATGTCGGAGAAATGTGTCAAGCGCACGATCTGAAAGAGGATGAACTGCCACCGGGGTTGCGTGATATCCTTAGAACTCTTCAGAGGTATGTCCCGTTATTCTCGTATATTTCGTGCTCTGATCATAAACAAGGGACCTTGACGGAATGGACGACGCCTTGCAGCGGTGTGTGGATGTCAGAGGAATCAAGAAAGTGCTTCTCCGCACAGATATATTGAGGAAGGTCAAGCAATACGACAGCAAGTTATCCAATGTACTTCAAGTTTTCCAGGTCAGTCTTTGCACCTTCTTCATATCTTTCATATAAACATTTGTCTGCAGGCTAACTTGATTTTATCGCTCTTAACCCAATTAATCCAAGAGCGCAAGGTATGCAGCCTGACATTTTTAAGTGAAACCGGTTGATTGACCCCATCCAGCAGGTTACCACCCACCCTAGTGAACGTAGTCAAACAACCGAATTCATGTAGGCGCCCCTCATCTCTACGTTCTGCGTGCCATGGAACTGACATCACTCAGATCCATGCCATCCAAACCTCAGATATTCTTCGGCCGCGACACGGAACTTGCTCAGATCATTCACATGATTTTCACCAACATTGGTTCTCATCCTGCCCACATCGCAATTCTAGGGCCTGGCGGCCATGGAAAAACAACCCTTGCCAATGCAGTCCTCACCCATGACCGTGTCCAAGAACACTTTGGTCATGCTAGATTTTTCATTCCTTGTGAATCAATCTTCTCATCCGGAGCTCTCTTGGTGGAACTTGCCAAGTCACTCGGCGTCTTCAGGTCGGGTTCAGACGCATCCTGGTCTCACATTCATGCTGCGTTGGTCGCAAAGGAGTGCATACTGTGTCTTGATAACTTTGAATCACCTTGGGACCAGGATAGTGATACCAAGCATTCTGTTGAACAACTACTGTCCAGGATTACTGAGCTGCAATCTATCACAGTACTGATCACAATGAGAGGGACAGAGAGGCCAGCCCGTACACAGTGGACACAACCTAATCTCCCGCCACTACAGACTCTGAGCCATGGTGCTGGAAAACAAATCTGGCAGAAGATTAGTGACACTTATGATGAATCTGCAGAGAAGCTTCTGAATGCAGTGGATTATGTTCCTCTTGCCATCGATTTGTTGGCCCATCTTTCCCAGGTCACACCACCATCATTATTGTGGAAAGAATGGTGTAAAAAGCAGACAGGAATTCTTCAAAGGGGACAGGCTCATAAGCTGTTAAATGTTGAATACTCTATCCAGCTATCTATTGATAGTGGGAGGATGAAGGCCAATCCATCTGCCAAGGATCTACTTGGTGTTCTCAGCATGCTTCAGATGGAATGCATATCAAACAAGTGGATAAATTTGAAGAGATTCTTGGAGACATAGAGATGCACTCTGGACTACATGTGCTCCAGCAATGCAGCTTGATAATCATGAGTGGAGAGAGATATCAAACTCATCCAATTATTCGTCACTTTTGCAATAAGCAAGGGTTTATGTCACCTAGGCATGAAGCTTCACTGAAGGAGTTCTATATCACTCTGGCATCTTCCCATCATCAAGAAGCACATGACTATGCTGAGATGGTTTTGGAAGCAAATAACACAAAGGCCATGCTGTTTGGTCTTCTACAGTCAAACTATGAAGGCCATACAAGGCTTGTCAGTGCTATCATTAATTTTACATGGTTCCATCAAACTATTGGAGACTTTTCTGATAAGCTGATCAGTCAGACTGTTGACTTTGTGAAGCAAAAACATGGAGACACATCATTGTTGGTAAAGTGTCTTCAGGAATGGGGAAATCTGTATCGGTTTTCAGGCAACATTGAAGGTGCAAAACACAAAATGCAACAGGCAGAGAGTCTATGCATGTCCAGCTCATATCAAAACACTCCTCTCCATGTTGAGATCCTATTTCAGCTTGGCCAAGTCTATGAAACAGCAGATGCATTAAATGAGGCCAAGGCTGTATATGAGAAAGCTTCAGAACTCCAAGGAACCTCTGGTGATGTTCTAGTTGAAGGAAATTGCCTTTATGGGCTTGGAAGGATATATCGTGTACTTGGAAAATTAAATGAAGCAGAAGCTTCTTTGAAGAGGGCTTTGGAACTTCACCAGGCTGCTGATAGTGCATTGAGTCAAGGAAATGATTATTGTCTGCTTGGGCACACATACACAGACATGAGAAAGCTTGATGAGGCAGAAAAGTGTTTTCAGAAAGCTCTTGAATTTCATAAGACTGCCAATAATGTATTATGGCAGGGAAATGATCATAAAGGGCTTGGAGACACCTATTTAAGTCTTGAAAAATTCAGTGAAGCTGAAGCCTCATATCAGAAAGCTTTAGAACTCCATAAAACTGCAAACCTTCCCTATGGTCAGGGACAAGATTATGAAGGGCTTGGAAAGGTATATCTGGAACTACACAAGTTAGACTTGGCAGATGCTTCTTATCAAAATGCTATTAATTATTATGGAGCTGCTCAGAGTTCTTTGGGTCAAGGATATGCTCTAAATGGGTTGGGAAGGGTACTTATGGAAAGGTCACAATTTAAAGAGGCCAAGAGCATGCTGGAGAAGGCCCAAAACATATTTGAGGAAGTACAAGATCCAAGATGGACAGAATACAATCAGAAGTTCCTGAATAATGCAGTATCCAAAATGGGGAAATTATCTTGGAAGTGAGGACATTGGTCAGGTTGTTATAAACAGCTGTGTACTATGTTTGGAATGTTGTGACTAGTGTAGAAGTGTAACAAACAATTCTTTTACTTAATCCTTTTTCTTGTTATCTGTACATCAAACTTGAAGTATTGGTCCTAGTAGTGATGTGCATGGCTTGGCTCAAAGCCATAAGCTGGCTGTTGCTGAGCTGGAAAAAGCTGGGCTGACATACAGTACCTCACAAAACTGAGTCAATGTTTTGCACTTTTGCACTGTTTGTTGAATATTGCATCAACCAAAACAAATATAAACAAAGTCTTGGTATACCATAAAAGGTACAAGATAAGGGCTATGTAATGCAACAATGATTATGTAAGTCTGATCAAAATTTGTGGAGCTATGCCCATTTCAAATTGGGGACTCATTGACTCAGTTTTGTGAGGGGGTATCAGAAATAGTGTTTAAAAGTCTGGTCCAGTCTGGTTTTTTCAATAAATTTCATGTGGACTGGACTGGCAACCAGTCTATAGTAACTCAAATATAGACCAACTGCAGACTGGACTTCTTAGGACCAGTCTATAGCAGTTCACTTTTGGTCCAACAACTAGTTCCATGTTATGTTACGAACAGGGCCCAGCAGCCCTATTTTCTTCACTCTCCCCAACCAGGACCCTGCTCGTCCACCAACCCTTCATTTCCTCATTATGTCTCCCTCCTGGGACCCCTCGTATGCATTGCTTCCATCCCCGTGACCGTTGTTTGGACTTATGTACCTACTATTTGGCTATGATTGTCTCTTCTTATCTTCTTATCTTTACAACCGGACATTTACTTAATCCCCTATCAGAAGCCAGGCTTTACGCCATCTGCTTTCGTATCTTTGGGCCCACTTGACTCCAATATCCTTATCTATAGACGCCCATCCATTTACGTATATAAGTCCGTCTTAGCTACACTGTAGACCTTAGACTCGACTTATTGAATACATCGGTGTTTGTCTTTCGGACTTCCCCTTGGAATCTCTAAACTTGTCTGTCTCAGTGCTTTCGGCACCTTCCGCTCAACATCGTCTTAGGGAACAGCCCCTTCGACTTTGACTTATCCCTTGAAACTCCAAGAGGTCCTATTGACCTCTTATCTGAAACCCTTGACCAACGCTGTCGCACAAGTCGTGCGGAACATCCCACACCGGACGTAACATCAAGTCGAGTCTCTCACAGTGGCTTCCAGCCGCAGTCAGACCCTCTTTCGAGAAGAACTCATCGAGCGCAGAGACGAGAATAATCTTTCACAGCAAGTACTTGGCTCTGCCGCCTGGAAAGACTTTGAATCCGAGTTTGGATACTATGTCTATCACAACAGAAGATACCAACTGGTAGAATACAACGACGAGAAAAGAGTTTGGTATTGTATCCGATACTCGGACAGTCGAAACTCTTGGGTCACAACCAGACCTGCTCCACCCGAATTTGGACTAGGCCCGTGGAGAGAAAACCCTCTGGCCATTGTCACGGACTCCGAACCTGAGGAGTACGTAGAAGACCCTAGTGAAGAAGAAGCACTGGCATTAGCAGCGACTACGTTTCCGGTTGCACCTGCAGTTGTCACGTTCAGAGCCCCTGCTTTGACAACTCCCCAGATATCAGTACAGTCTACAGAAACCGTCACCCTACCTCACCCACCCATGTCTACCATCGCCGCCCAACTTCCCGACCCCGCCCCACCAGCCCCTGTGGCACCACCAAACATTCCGCCCCCATCAGGACGGCTGTCGGGAGTATTACCCCAGACGTTCACAGGAGATCGCTCGCAGAGCAAGAAGTTCATGTTGGAGTTCACGACTTTCAAGAACTTCAATCATGATGTCCCACAGATTGTCAACCCGTTCCAGCGTGCCAATCTATTTCTCTCTTTAATCCGAGGGGACGCTGTGGACGACTGGACCATGGAGCAGTTGGAGTGGTTAAATGAGCAAGTTGAAAGTGGGCGCCGTACCACAAGCGAAGGCCTTTGGGAGACCATCGCCGAAAGGTTCAAAGACGCCTTCACAGATGGGCAAGCCAAGCAGAAGGCAGCCCGGGAGTTGAAATCCCTCAGGATGGAGAAAGGCGAGTTAGATGCATACGTCGCCAAGTTCAGAAGTCTAGCCAATAGGGCCGGCTACGACACAGACGAGGAGGCCACACTGGACCTCTTCTCGCAAGGGCTGCCCAACCCCTTGGTCAAAAACATCATACAGTTCCATCATCCCCACGATTGGGATACTTGGGTTGATGCTGCCTGACGGCAGCAACAAGACTATTTGGACTTCCAAACACGATTTGGAGTTGACACCAAAAAAGGAAAAACCTGAGACCAGTGGAAGGCCACTTTTGGAGTAAAACCTGCCCATCACACTCAGCGAGATCCAAATGCTATGGATACCTCTGCGGATCGAGCCCGAGCCTGGGCAGCACTCACAGAAGATGAGCGGCAGGCATTAATGAAGGAAGGGCGATGCTTCCGCTGCAGAGCATTGGGACATATGTCTCGAGATTGTCCCAAGAGAGGAGCACGTGCTGCTACGGCAACTGTTGCACCAGAAAGCCCCACTCAGAACAACCCGCCCACCATAGATAAAAGATCGAAGGAAGAGAAAGCCCAGGATATATGGGCTAATATGATGAAAGAAAGCGAGGAAGTACGCGCCATCTTGGTAGAAAAAGCTTTCGCGAAAAAGGATTTTTGTTAGGCTCAAACCCATCGGCCTGGGCACGAGCACTCCATGTTACCTCTGTGTATGCTAGTCGATTCAAGTCATTGAAAATACCAGTACATTTTGAAACTACACAGAGGACGGCCGACTGAGATATTTTAGTGGACTCCGGAGCCACAGACAATTTTATTCATCCACGAATGATACGAACAATGGGTTTGGGAAGGCTGGCACTTCCCCAGGAAAAGAATATTTGGAATATTGATGGAACGGCTAATCGCGCTGGAAAGATCACCCACTATACAGATCTGAAGGTTCAGGTTGGAGAAACCACGAAGACCATTCGCTTCTTAATCACAGATCTAGGAGATGAGGACCTCATCTTGGGATATCCATGGCTTGCGGCCTTTGAACCAAAGATTAATTGGGCTGATGCGACCATGGATAAGGACTCGTACCCAACCATTATCACATCACTGGGCTACGACTACACGATCAGACACCCAGTAATTAGAACTACACGGATAGAAGAAAGGGAAGACCCTGGCCAATGTTATGCCACCAAAGCATCAGAACTGGCCCAGAAGGCTGTACAGGGACAAGCTGAGAAAACTTACCACGACGTAGTACCAAGCGTCTATCAGCGGCATTGGAAGGTATTCTCTGAGGAAGAATCACATCGCTTCCCCCCAGAGCGACCATGGGACCATGCCATCGACCTCCTCCCGATACGCCAGCTGCTATAGACTGCAAAGTCTATCCACTGTCCCAAACCGAACAGGTGGCACTCACTGAATTCCTTGAGGAACATTTAGCCAAAGGATACATTCGCCCGTCAAAGTCCCAATACACCTCACCCTTCTTCTTTATCAAAAAGAAGGACGGCAAGCTGCGACCGGTCCAGGACTATCGGAAGATTAACATGTACACTGTAAAAAACGCCTACCCCTGCCCTCATTTCTGAACTCATTGATACCATGCGGGATAAATCCCTCTTCTCAAAATGGATGTACGATGGGGTTACAACAACGTCAGAATCAAAGAAGGTGACCAGTGTAAAGCAGCATTCAAAACAAACCAAGGGTTGTTTGAACCGAATGTCATGTTCTTCGGACTCACGAATTCACCAGCAACGTTCCAGTCCATGATGAATCACATCTTCCGAGATCTTATCCTCACTGGCGAAGTGGTAGTCTATATGGACGACATCTTGGTTGCCACGCCGATGATTTGAATCACCACTGAGAACGGGTACATCAGGTGCTGGATATATTGCATGAACACGACTTGTACCTCAAACCCGCAAAATGCTCCTTTGAACAACAAAGCGTTGAGTACCTAGGAGTGATCCTGGAGGGAGGACAAGTGCGTATGGATCCCGTCAAAGTACAAGGAATTCGGGAATGGCCAACGCCAAATTGTGTCAAGGATGTCTGATCCTTTATTGGGTTCTGTAACTTCTACCGGCATTTCGTTAAAGGATTCTCAGGCATAGCACGACCCCTAAACGACCTCCTGAAGAAGGATGTGCCATGGCATTGGAGTACCGAGCAACAACAAGCATTCAAACGGATTAGAGATCTGGTTGGCTCAGAACCAGTACTCATTCAACCTGACCTGAGTCACCCCTTCGAGCTAGAAGTAGACGCCTCCCACTTCGCGAATGGAGCAGTATTATATCAAAGGGACAATTCACAAGTACCGCACCCAGTGGCATACTACTCAGAAACCTTTTCATCCGCGGAACGAAATTACGACATTTGGGATAGGGAGCTCCTAGCCATAGTTAAGGCACTACGACATTGGCGACCATACCTTGCAGGGAATCCTCACAAAACGGTCATCTACATGGATCATTCTAACCTGTTGTACTGGAAGGAACCCCATAAGATCAGCCGATGCATAGCACGAGAAGTCCTAGAGCTTGAAGAATACGACTTCACCCTGAAACACATTGCAGGAAGTCAGAATGCGCGAGCGGATGCCCTATCACGAAGGCCAGACATGCATACCAGGGAAGACGATAATGACCACGTAACCGTCCTTCCAGAAGAAGTGTTCGCAAAGACAGCCGTAGTCAGCCTTCATGACATGGACCTGTGGGCACAAGTCTCACAAAATATGAACCCGGAACTATGCCGCTTGTGGGCTGACGCCCACAACCTGAAAGAGATTAATGGTCTTTGGTGGAAGGAGGGAGATTGACTCGTTGTCACCGGTGGCGACAACATTAAGAGGGGGGTGATCCATTTTCACCACGACCTCCCTTCTGCTGGTCACCCAGGCATTGCCAATACGTATGCCCTCGCCAAACGTGACTACTGGTGGCCTAACATGAAAAAAGACGTTGAAGACTACGTGAAGGGATGTGCAGACTGTCAGGCTAATAAAGTGAATACACACCCGCACCCTCCGGCAATGTTCCCCATTGCTCCTACCACATCTTTGCCATTTCAAACGATCGCCATGGATTTCATAGTCAAACTACCCAACTCTAGAGGCTTCAACTCCATTTTGACCATCACCAACCACGATTACTCCAAGGCAGCACTCTTTATACCCTGCAAGGAGTCCATCATGGTGGAGGGAGTGGCCAAGCTCTATCTTGACCATGTTTATCAACACTATGGCCTCCCAGAAAAAATCATCTCCGACCGAGACCCACGCTTCACTTCGACATTTGCCAGAGCATTATGCAAGGTTCTGGACATACAACAAAACATCTCGACAGCCTACCACCCCCAAACAGATGGACAGTCGGAACGCACCAACCAATGGCTAGAGCAGTACCTCCGATTCTGGTGCAACGGACGACAGGACGACTGGGCAGACTGGCTGGCGATGGCGGAGTTTGCACATAACTCCTGGCCTAACAGCACGACGAGGACCCCCCCGTTTTCCCTTATCATGGGCTGGGTACCATGCACCACATGGACTGATAAGCCAACGAATGTCCCCACGACTGCTCAGCAACTCAGCCAATGGGATGAGATCCGGAAATCGGCCAATGAAAACCTGTTAACGGCACAGTGGGCCTTATCGGATAAGCCCTCGAAATTCACACCTTATCGAGTCGATGAACAGGTTTGGCTGGAAGGGAAGCACATCCATACATCACATCCCACGGCTAAACTGGCACCCCGACGTCACAGACCCTTCAGAATCAAGCGGAAATTATCGGATGTGTCATATGAACTCAAACTCCCCCCACCTGGAAGATCCATCCAGTCTTCCATGCGAAGCTTCTAACACCATACAAGGAAACGTCCATTCATGGGGAAAACTTCCCAAGACCTCCACCGGAACTAGTTGATGGAGAAGCAGAGTGGGAAGTGGAGCAGATTCTGAACTCCGCTTATCGAGGCCGAGGGCGCAAACTACATTACCTGATCAAGTGGAAGGGATTCCCAGACTCTGACAACTCATGGGAACCCACCGGGAATATCTTTGCCCCGGACCTGATCATGGAGTTCCACTTACAACATCCTCAGGCGCCCAGGAATAGTTAAAAGGAGAGCAAACCCCCGACCTTTCTTCCCCAGAACAAAGCTCCACCAGCAACGTCCTAACCACAAACCAATATGTCTTCCTCTTTCATCGCTGCCTCTGCTGCCATTGACGCCTTCGCCGCCACTACCGTGGTTGTGGAAGCTTTCCCCTCCGCTCACCCCTCCACTCGTCCTTCCTCTCCTATCGACTACGACGCTGCAGAGGAATGTGTCAAGAACCAGTCACCCAATCCGAATGACGACTTTACCCACTCCGAAGAACCCCATCCAAACGACCTCCTTGGCATGGAGCAAGGCGATGAAGTACCCGAGTTTCCGTTCTTCACCAACAACCCGAACTCCTCCATGTATTTCCCACTCAAAATCACAATGGCTGATGGGACAAAAGAAATAGCTAAGTACATCTTCTACACCAATGGAGGAATGGATGTAGTGGGCTGTATGAAGAAGGACGGGCCTGTTTATGGGGCCCCGGTGTACTTGGAAGAGCGATACACAGGCCGTCTCCACCACACAATGAGTGATGAACAGCTGGGACACCTTGCGGCTGACGACCCCCGAGCCTTTGCAATCGATGAGGTGCTGAATGACATGCGACTCCCGCATCTTAAAGCTGAAGTAATGAGACTGCGGAAGACCCTCGCACTTCGCACCACACTCAACACTCAATACAAGGAGTATGCAAAGCAGATGACAAGGCTCACGAGAGGCATGTTCCAAGTTGAGCAGGAGTTGACGGAGATTCGGAAAAGGTTGGAAAGAGGGGACACGTATCAGACCATTGCAGAGAGGTATGCCGACACATACGCCCGACCCCTTCCCCCACGATCGCTAGGAGCAGCCCCACAACTGCTGCCTAACCGATTCGAGATGCCATGAATGCATGAGAACCCCTGAGGAGAAACCTGCTGGCGGTGCGATAGCAAGTATCACATCAGCTGGAACTGCCCCCTCAATCGCAAATGGTGTCGTCACTGCCGAAGCAACCTTCATTGGAGCAGATTCTGCATTTTCCAATGTATAGGAGTCGCTCCCACCATTGTCAACCCTTCAGGATGGTGTGGAAAGTGTCTGCGACACAACACGGGACATCGCAAGCTCGACTGCCCAGTGTACTGTCACGGCTCTACTTTATTTTTCCTTTTCTTTTCTCCCTTGTGGATCACATGACTGTGGGAAGATTACCCAGCAGTCTCAACACGTGATCATGGGAATGTAGTCGTGACATGGATCATGTGACCGAGTCACATGTAATAGTCACATGCTGCTTAGTCAGCACAAGAGCCACTCAACAATAACAAGTCATTCTCTATTGTGTTTACCACAATAGGCAAGGCCCCACAGTCTAGACAGTTCTAGACCAAGTGGAGCTGTTATCAAGATAAGAGGAGTCCAGCCTAGAAGGTTCTAGGTAAGTGGAGCTCTAGATAAGGGCCCAGGTTGGGCCATGGCCAATTATAGCACAGTTTCACATGTATCAGTAGATAGACATGTTCCAGACCTAAGGGCTAGACTACATATCAGTTATCTACTCCACAATGACGTCATTATGACATCACATTGTGGAGCATGATCAGTCAGCAGAGTAAAGCAGCTTACGAATCACAAAGATAAGGCTCAGTCAGCAATACAGCTGACTGATACTTGCTGATTCTTGCTTACACCTACTGCTTACCTCGTTACACTGAGAAATGTATATAAGACCCTCTGTAACAGCCTGTAGCCCCCATCTTGTCCTCTTGGGGCTGCAGGTGAGTAACTGTCTACACGAGTTCGATACATAGTGCTAATGGTATACTGCCTCCCTGTGTGACTCGATCCTTTGGATCTTGTCCTCTTGGGGCTGCAGTTCTTCCAGTTTCAGAACGCCGTCATCGTGGTTGCATAAACCACTGTGGGTGACACAGTTCCTGGTCATTACTTAACACGTGATGTTTGCCTCTGCAGTACGCCCAACGACTTAGGTCACCACACCTTTGCCCTTCTTGATTACTAATTGTACACGGAGCTTCACCCGTTACATGTACAACCTGTGCCGCCAGTGCGGACGGCGCGGCCCATACGGCTTCCTGCGCACACACCAATGCGCAGCAGAAGAAACCTACACCATGGAGGATCGAAATCTGGCGGATGATTATGTGGACCTGATACAGGATGACGATGGTGCGCGTTTCTAGCTGGGTCAGCTTGAGCCAGAAGGGAGGGTGATGTTATGAACAGGGCCCAGCAGCCCTATTTTCTTCACTCTCCCCAACCAGGACCCTGCTTGTCCACCAACCCTTCATTTCCTCATTACGTCTCCCTCCTGGGACCCCTCATATGCATTGCTTCCATCCCCATGACCGTTGTTTGGACTTATGTACCTACTATTTGGCTATGATTGTCTCTTCTTATCTTCTTATCTTTACGACCAGACATTTACTTAATCCCTATCAGAAGCCAGGCTTTACGCCATCCGCTTTCGTATCTTTGGGCCCACTTGACTCCGATATCCTTATCTATAGATGCCCATCCATTTACATATATAAGTCCGTCTTAGCTACACTGTAGACCTTAGACTCGACTTATTGAATACATCGGTGTTCATCTTTCGGACTTCCCCTTGGAATCTCTAAACTTGTCTGTCTCAGTGCTTTCGGCACCTTCTGCTCAACATCGTCTTAGGGAACAGCCCCTTCGACTTTGACTTATCCCTTGAAACTCCAAGAGGTCCTATTGACCTCTTATCTGAAACCCTTGACCAACGCTGTCGCACAAGTCATGCGGAACGTCCCACACCAGACATAACATGTTACAACCCTACTCTTTTCCTGACCCTCACACTGCACCTCCCTTTTTCACCACACTTGATTGTCCATTCCCCTGCTCCACCATCTCTTGACCACTTTGGCCCCAGAACCCAGATGCCTATGGCCTTGTGCCTAGGACCTTTAACCTGATACCCTTGGCTTGCTGCCTTGGGACCTTGCCTGATGCCTGTGGCTTATGTTGACACAGGATGTGTCTGGAGATGCTTCAGGCATCTAGGTTCGCTTCAGCTGTAGATTAGATTAGATTAGATTCCGGAGTATTGGACTTTTTATGTTATCTTTATTACATTTTTTCTCACCTTACTCAGCTGATTAGTGATGGACTTAGTAATGCATTGTATAGCATGTGATTCTCCTTTAGCCAATGGCCTTTGTCCCTCATGTTTATTGTCTGGCACTTGTGGACTTATTCCCAGTGTGCACAGACCATCCCTTGGGGTATATAAGGGTGTCTGTTTTGTCTCTTTCACTTCAGAGTTTCTTCAACCTCTGAAGTGTAAGTTCTACTTGTTGAACACAGGATGTGTTCAGTGATGCTTCAGGCATCAGGAGATTAGATTAGCTACTTTGTGGACTAGATTAGATATTGGAGTTTCAAACTATTTACCATATCATTATTACTTTCTTTCTCACATTCCACAGTAGCTGACTGATGTACCTTAGTAATGATGTACAAGCATGTGATTACCATTTGGCCAATGGCCTTTATCCCTCTAGTTAATTGTCCAGCACTTGTGGACTTATTCCCAGTGTGCACAGACCACCCCCTTGGAGTATATAAGGGTGTCTGTTTCATCTCTTTCACTTCAGAGTTTCTTCAACCTCTGAAGTGTAAGTTCTACTATACTTTCTTCTTTACCTTTGACTAACTGTCTCTTGTAGATAACTTGTCTTTTAGGTGTGTAGTATAGTAATATAGAGTTTCTTCAACCTCTGAAGTATAACTTGTCTTTTAGCCTCACATGCTAACTCTTCACAGTCAGTATGCTGCGCACCATGCCTGTTTCACAGGTTATGGGCCCTGAGTGTCACAGTTAGGTGCGGGAACTGTGTCGAGGTCGAACAAGAGGAAGCAAATTCAGTCAAGTCTCAAGGTCACAAAGGATCAAGTCCAGTTCAAGCCCACAACAAGGTCAAAGGGCGCATGCGCAAGAGTCAAAGTTGACGGCAGAGACACTCAGTCCTGCAACAAGTTCAATAGGGTCAAAGGCTCTCCAAGTCGCATCTTGGAGAGTTCAAGTGGGATTCTTTCTGGGAGAGTTCGATGAAGTCACAAGCACCTTGGATTGGAACACAAGAGAACAGACTTAGGTCTGTCTCTTCTACTTTACTGTGCTTTAAATACAGGTAGATCTAGCTATGTCATAGTAAATGGAAAGTTCTAGTACTATGATGTATTATCTAGTGGTTGCGCAATAGAACTGGCTAGAACTAAGGAGAACATGGAGGGGTTGAGCCCTCAGTAAGCAAACAGTAAGTAGTGTTTCAGAACAACAAGTCTGTCTCAGTCATCAGTCAGCCATGTCACCTTTGTCAGTCCAAATTCCGTCACACTGAGCATGCTTAACTGATCTATCCTCCTTTTTGATCAGTCCAACCTTTCTTCAAGCTCACCAAGCTTCAAGACCACTTCTTCCCAATCAGTCTTCCTTGTGAGCTTCAATCTTTATTCTCTTGCCCTTAACTGTCCACAAGGTGGTGTGCTTTATGTGCCCACCTTGATCTGTCTGGCTAGTCCCTCAGGGGATTCTTGCAAGAGGTGATGAGGGACCCTAAGCAGGTGAAACACCTTAAGTTCCTCATGTGCGCTCTAAGTAAATAGTATTCATAGTGTCAAACAATCATGCTGCTGGTTACACTGACTGTGGTTAGTAGCAGATTAGGCTAAAAGACAAGTATACTTCAGAGGTTGAAGAAACTCTTATACAACTATACTACTGACCTAAAAGACAAGTATCTACAGGAGACATTAGTCAAAGGTAAAGAAGAAAGTATAGTAGAATTTACACTTCAGAGGTTGAAGAAACTCTGAAGTGAAAGGGATGAAACAGACACCCTTATATACCCATGGGGGCCAAGGAAAATGGTCTGTGCGCACTGGGAATAAGTCCACAAGTGCCAGACAATAAACAATGAGGGACTAAGGCCATTGGCCAAAAGAGAATCACATGCTTACTGTGCATTACTAAGTACATCACTAATCAGCTGAGTAAGGAGAGAAAGAAATGTAATAAAGATATCATAAAAAGTCTGAAACTCCAGAACCTAATCTAATCTTATCTACAGCTTAAGTGATCCCTAGATGCCTGAAGCATCTCCAGACACATCCTGTGTCAACATCCCTCCATGGTGAAGGCATCAATCATAGATGGGAAATGAGTTGAATGAGCACACTGCTGTTCACAATTGAACAAGCATGTCACCAGCCAGCAATGTTGAGAACGAGTCGACAAGAAGTGTAGGGTTTGTGAGCTTTGCATATGAGTTGTAGATTCGCTTATGCAGGCTGAAATACCTGACACATTTGAATGCCTACTTCTTGTAATGCCTGGTGCAGGCGTTCAGCATGACGTGTGACAAGTCACATAGCAAAACTATGGAGTCAAGTGTACACTGTCTTTCAAGTATATGGAGGTCAGGTGAGAAGTCAATACCAAGGAGCTAATCCCTTAGTACCAGTGAGTGGAGAAGTGCCAGAAGCACTGAGACAATTCAGAGGTTGGGTCTTAGAGATCACCCAGAAGGTAATGCACCAAGTCGATTAAGAAGTCGAGTCTGAGCCATACAGGGCTATCTACATAGGTCTTATATACATAGCAGAGTCGGAGTCTAAATTGGAGTATCGTACTTGGTGTATCAACGAAGTTGTAATCTATCCATATGAAGAACAGAGTCAAGGTGGGCCAGGTGAGAATATACGTAGACGAATCCGGTATAGTTGCGATTCTGGTGGGAAAATACGTAAGAGTTCTTGTGTAAGGTATGAGTCAGAGATAAGCACAGCCCTGGTCAAAGATAAGGAACAAATATGTACAAAGGGGGTCATAAACGCAATCAACAAAGCATAAACAAGGCCAAATGGCACGTCATGTGGGGAGAAGATGGAAAGAAACAATGCAATGGGGTTCTTAACATTACCCCCTCTCTAAGTCCTAGCAGAGCCAGCTAGAGTGGCATACCATCGTCATCCTGTACTAGGGACAGGTAGTCATCGGCTACTGCGTAGTGGTCCGCATTGTAGTTTTCTTTGTTCTCGTCCTCTGGGCAAACATGGGTTCATAGAAAACCATAGGGGCCTTGTCTCCCACAGCAAAAACAGCCATCATAGACATGGCAGTCAATCTCCTGGTGCCCAGTGTTGTGGGAGAGGCACTTGCTGCACCATCCTGACAGGTTCTGGATGGTGGGGGCCTGTGTAAGTTGTCGGAACAAACATTGGTGGCTCCAGTGTGAAGTACTCTGGCAGTGTCGACATCGCTTCTTGGCCATGGGGCAGCACCAGCTAAGGTGATACTTGCTGCTGCAGCGCCAGCAAAGCTTACTGTCAGGATTTTTGTGCAGGCATGGCATTTCGGAGGCATGTGGGTTGAGTTGGGGTGCGAGGTTGAGGCGGTGACGAGGAAGGGGTCGGGCAAAAATGTCTGCATACCGTTTGGATATAATTTGGTACGCCTCTCCAAGCTCTAGTCATGTCCTAATGCTGGCCAGGTGCGACTCTATGTCAAAGACTCCCCAGTTGATCCTCACCATCTGCCATTCGTAGTCCCAATGTTGCATCTCTAAGTTGTCCCTAAGTGCTTGGAACTTGCACAACCATGCGATTTCGGCAGTCAACCACAGCATGCGCAAATCTTGGAGCACTTTGTTAATCGCAAAGGCATGTGGGTCGTGAGCTGACAAGTGCTGCAAGTGCTCCGGCCCCAAGACATAGTGGAGTTGGTTGATTTCTTTTCCTCCAGATACACTGGGCCCCATAGACTGGCCCTCCTTTTCCAGACACCCAGCTACATCCATACCTTCATTAGTGTAGTAGATGTACTTGGCCACTTCAGTGGTGCCATCATTTCTAGACATCGGGATCATGAGTGGGAAGTAGAACTGAGAGCCTGGGTTATTCGGAAAGAATGGGAACTCTGGGGCCTTGTCACGAAGTCGACATTGATCAAGTCGTTGGGATGAGGATGTTCGGGCAAATTAAAATCTTCATTGACGTCAGTGGTTCTGATCCCTTCAGCCACTTTGGCGGTCGCATCATAGTTAATAGGAGATAGTGGGCAAGAAGGAGGATGCAGAGGAGAAAGTAGGGGAAATGCATTGATGGCGGCAGAGGTGTGGACACTGGATGGAGACATGAATGTTGTTCGGGTAATTGTGGGAAGGAGGACTGTCTTATTGAGCATACAGAAACCTGCTCTTTATCTGCCTGGGGATGGTGTCTATAGAAGTCTTCGATAAGCCTGGGCGCAAAGACATCCACAGCAGACTCCCATGAGTTGTCAGTGTCAGGGAATCCCTTCCATTTGATCAGATAGTGGAGCTTCCAATTGCACCCTCGGCCTTTCCATTTCACATCAGCGATACACTCTACCTCCCATTCCAGTTCTCCGTCGACTAAGTTGGGAGGAGGTCTAGGGAAATTCTGTCCATGAATGGAAGTCTCTTTGTATGGTGTTAGAAGGTTGGCATGAAACACAGGGTGTATTTTCCAAGTGGGCAGTAATGTCAACTTATACGTAACATCTGAGAGCTTCTGTTCAATTGAAAAGGGGCTGTGGTGTCTGGGAGCTAATTTCGCTGTTGGGTGTGACATATGGATGTTATGCCCTTCTAGCCAGACTTGATCTCTGACCTGGTAGGGCGTAAACTTAGTGGGCTTCTCAGCCAGGGTCTGTTGCACCTTCTGAAGATTCCAATTGGCCGATTCCTGTATTTCCTCCCATTGGCCAATACACTGTGCCACTGACAGTACATTGGTAGGCTTATTTGTCCATGTTGTGCAGGGGTTCCATCCCATTATAAGAGAGAAGGGGGAAGTCTTAGTTGTCCTGTTCGGCCAGCTGTTGTGTGCAAATTCTGCCATTGCCAGCCATTCCGCCCAGTCATTCTGCCTTTCGTTGCACCAGAAGCAAAGGTACTGTTCCAGCCACTGGTTGGTTTGTTCTGACTGTCCATCCGTCTGAGGGTGATATGCTGTAGAGATGTTCTGTTGGATGTCAAGGCGTTTACAGAGAGCTCGAGCAAACATGGATGTGAATCGTGGATCCCAGTCAGAAATGATCTTTTGGGGAAGTCCGTAATGTCAATAGACATGGTTTAGGTAAAGTTTGGCGACTCCCTTGGCTGATATCGTTTCATTACAGGGAATGAAGAGAGCAGCTTTTGAATAGTCATGGTCCATAATAGTAAGTATCGAGTCATAGCCTTGTGACTGTGGTGACTTGACAATGAAATCCATGGCGATGGTCTGAAAAGGGGTGGTTGCAATTGGCGTGATGGGTGAAAGCGCTGGTGGTCTTGGGTGAGTATTTACTTTATTGGCCTGACATTCTGCGCATCCTTTGACATATGCTTCTACATCCTTCTTCATGTTTGGCCACCAATAATCTCGTTTGGCAAGGGCATAGGTATTTGCAATCCCCAGGTGTCCTGCAGAGGGAAGGTTGTGGTGAAAATGGATCACCCCCCTCTTAATGTTGTCACCACTGGTGACAACCAGTCGATCACCATCTTTCCACCAGAGGCCATTTTTCATTTTTATGTTATGTGGCTCTGCCCAAGATTTGCATAGCTCCTGATTCATATTCTGCATCACTTGGGCCCATAGATCCATGTCATGAAGGCTGACAACAGTGGTCTTTGCAAAGATGTCTTCTGGTAAGACAACAATGTTGTCATTATTGTTTTCTCCTTCATCACTGCCAGTTGGTCTGGACAAGGCGTTGGCATGTGCATTATGGGCCCCAGGTAGGTGCTTGAGCGTGAAGTTGTACTCTTCAAGCTCCAAAACTTCACATGCTACTCATTGACTAATCTTATGAGGTTCTTGCCAGTAAAGGAGGTTAGAGTGGTCCGTATAGATGATGGTTTTATGCAGGGACCCAGCCAAATATGGTCGCCAGTGTCACAATGCCTTTACAATAGCCAGTAATTCCCTGTCCCAAATGTCATAGTTTCTTTCTGCCAATGAGAATGTTTCTGAGTAGAATGCAACTGGGTGAAGGATTCCTCCAGTATCTCTCTGTGACAAGACTGCTCCGTTGGCGTACATGGAGGTGTCGACTTCTAGTTCAAAGGGTTTCGCTAAGTCGGGTTGTATAAGAACTGGTTCAGAACTGATGATTGCCTTTATCTGGTCGAATGCCCTCTGCTGTGGTTCATCCCAGTGCCATGGTGTATCCTTCTTCAAGAGATTGTTAAGTGGTTGGGCAATGGCTGAAAATCCTTTGACAAAACATCGGTAGAAATTACAGAAGCCAATGAATGATCTGACATCCTTGGTACACTGAGGGGTGGACCATTCTTGAATGCCTTGTACTTTGACAGGGTCCATGCATACTTGTCCTCCTTCTAGGATAACACCTAGATACTCAACAGTCTTTTGTTTGAAGGAGCATTTGGCGGGTTTCAAATAAAGGTCATGTTCCACTAGGATATCTAGTACTTCATGGACTTGGGTTTGGTGGTGATGGATGTCATTTTTCATGGCTACTAAGATGTCATCCATGTAAACAACTACTTCTTCTGTGAGGATTAGATCTCGAAAAATGTGATTCATCATGGACTGGAAGGTTGCTGGTGAATTCATTAAACTGAAAAACATGATGTTAGGTTCGAAAAGTCCTTGATTAGTCTTGAAGGCAGCTTTGGGCTGGTCGCCTTCTCGAATGCAGATGTTGTTATATCCCCAGTGGACATCCATTTTCAAAAATAGGGCTTTGTCACACATTTTGTCAATGATTTCAGAGATCAAGGGGAGCGGGTAGTTGTTTTTCACTGTGAGTTCATTAATCCATCTGTAATCCTGTACCAGTCATAGCTTTCTGTCTTTCTTTTTGATGAAGAAAAAGGGGGAGGTGTAAGGCGAGTTAGATGGTCGTATGTACCCTTTTGCCAGATGTTCCTCTAGGAAGGTGGAAAGCACCTCTTTCTCCGGTTGAGATAGTGGGTAGATTTTACAGTCCACTGATTGCGGGGCATTGGGGACAAAATCGATAGCATGGTCCCAAGGTCAAGAGGGAGGGAAACGTTGCGATTCCTCCTCTGAGAAGACCTTCCAATGTTGGTGATATTTGGCAGGGACCACTTCTTTGAATGTCTTTTCTGGGTTCTTCTGTGCCTCTGCCTGGGCCTGTTGAACACAGAAGATGTTCAGTGATGCTTCAGGCATCAGGTGATTAGATTAGCTGCTTTGTGGATTAGATTAGATTCCGGAGTTTTGGACTTTTACTATATCTTTATTACTTTCTTTCTCACATTCCGCAGTAGCTGACTGATGCACCATGTAACATGTGATTTCTGTAGTAGCCAATGGCCTTATGCCCTCATGTTTGTTGTTTGGACTTTGTCCGGCACTTGTGGATTTATTCCCAGTGCACAGACCACCCCTTGGATTGTATATAAGGGTGTCTGTTTCATCTCTTCCACTTCAGAGTTCTTCTAACCTCTGAAGTGTAAGTTCCTCTTTACTATCTACTTCACTACTAGACTGACATTCGTATATAGAACTTTCTTTGTCTAGGTCAGTAGCATAGTTAATAGAGTTCTTCTAACCTCTGAAGTAACTTTCTTTGTCTAGCCTAAACTGCTAACCTTCACAGTCAGTATGCTGTGCCTCATGCCTGTTTGACAGGTTATGGGCCCTGGGCATGCTTAACTGATCTGTATTTACTTTTTGATCAGTCCAAACTTTTCTTCAAGCTCACTGCTTCAAGACTCATCCTCTTCCCAATCACACAGTCACAGTGAGCTTCGATTTCTTTCTTTCTTGCCCTTAACTGTCCACAAGGTGGTGCGCTTTATGTGCCCACCTTGATCTGTCTGGCTAGTCCCTCAGGGGATTCTTGCAAGAGGTGATGAGGGACCCTAAGCAGGTGAAACACCTTGAGTTCCTCATGTGCGCTCTAAGTAAATAGTATTCATAGTTATAGCTGGGTTTTCGTCCCATCCATAGTCTTAGTAGGCCCCTTGCCCAAAAGGCTTGGAGCTATAGGTTCAGTCAATGCTTGGCTCGATCCGTAAGCCAGGTTTAGCAACCTGCAGGTAGAGTTTAGGGTCTAGAACAAGGCATGGGTAGTCACTCCCATGATGCTTGGGCTCGATACAAGTAGGCTTGAACTACTATAGTATTTACACAGTAGCTAGAAGGTTTTGTCTCTGGGCAGAAGTACCCACTGCTGTTGTTGGGGGTTCGCCCCAACCAGAGGAAACCTGATAGTCTACTATAGTCATGGCCCCAATCATCTAGGGCTTAATCATGGACTCCACCACCAGCACTAGAGGAAGGGCTCTATACCCTTTGTCTCTAGTGGAACTTGCAGTTGGCTCCTCCATGACATGACTCCCCATCTATTTACACAATGTCCCCCTGATGTGGGCTTAGGACTTGTTGTAGATGGCGCTAGACAGCCTACTATACTACTTAGAAGTCGCACATCAGAGGCAGGACTTTTTTAAGTTCTGAAGCATAGCGCCACAGATTGGACGGGCCCTCTTAAATGAGACCTGGACAACTGGTTCTAATTGCTCCTTGGAACCAGGATCAAACCCTTTTTTAAATCATCTCAAATGTCTTCCATTGTCTTCCCCCCTACCTTCAAGTTCGACAAGCTTGATGGCTCCAACTGGCAGCAGTGGTCAGTGTCCTTCACCACCCTGCTGAGGATAAATGGGATGAAGAGGCACATCACGCATGATGCCCCTGAATTCCTTAATCCTCCCAAGCCAGAGGATGGAGAAAAGGATGACGAGTACGCCAAGCGCTTCGCACAATGGTCAGAGCCCATGTACCTAGAGTGGAACAGAGTGGAGGAAGTCCTCATGGGAGTTCTGGTGATGGTAACATCACCAGAAACATACTCTCAGATTGCCTCTGACAGAACTTACCCTTCTGTCAATGCCAAGTATGAGCGATTGGAATCGCTCTATGGCTCAGTAGGAAGCATGGCCACCTACAATTTGTGGTGTTCTGTATCCTCCTTCTGCTTGGAAGAAGGAAAGCAATTCAGACCCCAATTGCAGCGTGTGTTGGATGTGAGGAGTACTCTCAAGGAAAATGGGATGGAGATCTCTGATCTCCAGATGAGCTTCATATTGCTCCAATCCCTACCTCCATCCTACTCAGCCATTGCTGGCTCAATCCTGGCATCAGGTCCTCCTGACCGCCTTTCCCCTCAGGACCTTGTACAAAGGTTCCTAAATGAGGAAAGCTGACTAGCCGGCCCTGCAGGAAGTGGTGTTGGGGCTGCCCTTAACAAGGCAGCCCATGTCAACAAAAATAAAAACAAAAAAGTAACTTTCACGCCACAACCTGCAGGTGCATCATCGTCCAATGATGTCACCTGCTTCTATTGCCAGAAGCCGGGCCACAAGGCTAATGAATGTTGGCAAAGGAAACAGGACAGAGCCAATGCTGATGCAGGCAAAAAGGGCAACAAGAGGAAGGGGCAAGGCCCCAGTGTACAAACAAACTCCACACAAGTAGCTACCGTAGTTAATGGTAGTGGCAGAATACAGGAGGTGCATGAGACACCTCGCATTTCACTTTATGTTTTGACTGAGCATACACAAGAAGTTGATGATGGCAGCAATCCTTGGATGATGGACAGCGGAGCCACCACTCATTTTACACCATACTTAGATGATTTCTCTGAGTATTTCCCACACAAGGGACATTTGGTGACAATAGGTGATGGATCCATAGTCCAAGTTGAAGGAACAGGCAAAGTCATACTCAAAACTCGAAACAATTATGAGTTAGAGTTAAATAATGTCTTTTATATGTCTGGCAGTGAAAGAATACTGTCGACAAGCTGCATCACAGACAAAGGCAGCTCAGTGGAATTTTCTCCATCTGAGGTCAAAATAAAGTACAATAATGCAATTATAGTGGAAGGTGTCAAGGCTATGGGACTCTATTGGGTCTTTGGGAAAACTATGCAGAATCTAAATACTGCTTCTGTTACGCTCAGAGGGGCGTACGCGGTCGAGTGCGGGCGGCTAGGTCACAGAGACAAGGTCGGGACGATCTTGGGTCGATGCGGAAGACAATAAGTCCGACGCAGGGTCTACCAGGTCACAGGCTCAGTGTACAAGTCACAGAGGACGAGTACCAAAGGGACGAGTTCGGGTGGTGAGACGCAAGGAAGGAGTTTAAAGGTCCACAAGGCTACTGATTGTCACAGGAGCTCAAGATGGGGAACATCTGAGCGAGACTAGCTAGGGTATATATACATGCTGGTACTAGCTTAGTCATCCGTTCTTATCAGGCTTATCTAGATGCTTGTGGTTCTGGACGTGTGACTATGGAACCTTCCATCAGAACCAGCGCCACCGTCTTCCCACGTCAACTAAGGTTCAGGGTCCTTCTGTACACGAGGCATCAAACCTTACTGTCACGTGATCTGCTTCTGTACCTCATGCCGTATCCTGTCTTCTGGACTTCGGCGTGGGACATCATGACTAAGCCGGCGATGTCCTTGTGGACCCCGCGCGGCTGCTGTCACTGCTTGTGTGTCCCCCACGTCTTGCCGTCTGTTTGGTACGCTGGGTAGTTCGTAACAGCTTCCCATAAATCTGCATCAAGTAGCCTTGATACCTGGCATTTGCGCATGGGTCATATGTCAAAAGAGGCCCTCAAAAGACATGCTCCTAAGGCTGTAAAAGGCCTTAGTATAGATAATAGCCAAGTGGAAGACAAGCCGTGTTATGGCTGTGAAATGGGAAAATCACACTGTCTTCCATTCCCTCCCTCTCAAAAGAGAGCTTCAGCACCCTTGGAAGTCATTCATAGTGACCTAGTCGGTCCTCTACAATGTACTTCAATTCAAGGAAACCTATACTTCGCCACTTTCATAGATGACTTTAGCAGGACAGCTCTAGTTGTTGCTATGAAAGCAAAAAGTGATTTTACATTGGTCTTTTGTAACATTAAGGCATTCTTGGAAAATAAAACAGACAAGAAAATAAAGACCTTACACACAGACCGAGGTGGCAAATTTGTCAATAGAGAGCTGAAGTCAATACTTGAGCAGGCTGGCATAGAGCATAAATTGACAATGCCATATTCCCCACAACAGAACGGACGGGCTGAAAGGTTCAACAGAACCATCATGGAGAAGGCTACCAGTATGCTGCATCATGCTGGTCTTTCCCTTGGTTTCTGGGAATGTGCAGTGCGATCAGCCTGTCACATATACAACAGAACGCCTATCCGCTCTAATAAGTGGAGGACACCACTTGAGCTTCTGGATGGGGACATTCCAGATGTCTCGTACTTTAAAATATTCGGCTGCTTAGCCTACTATACTGTCCCAGAGGACAAAAGACGCAAGCTGGATCATAAAGCCAGAGAAACAGTCTTTGTCAGGTATGCACCTCATTCAAAAGGATATTTATTATGGGATATGCATACTCGATCCTTCGTATTGTCAAGAGATGTGACATTTGATGAAGGGTCCTTCCCATCCAACCTTGCCAAGGACAGCAAGGGAAAACAAAAGGAAAAGGTTACGCCTTTTGTACTAGAAGTTGAGAGGTCTGTCCAGCCTCAACCAGCAATAGCCACGGTTCCTCAGGCTCCTGAAGACAAGGAAGCTGAGGTTGAGGAACAGGAGGTAGTGGAACCTCCTCAAATAAATCCTGAGCCTACCACACCTGAGAATGAGCTTGATACACATGATCAAACTATCTATCAGACGCCCCCTTCCCAAATCATGGAACCATCTGAACTCCCCCAGAGAACACGTGCCAAGAGACAGTCTAAGAAGAATGTTGGCAAAATTTCCCAACCAGTATTTACTAGGGAAAGTCCACGATCTCAGCAACATGACAGGGCTGTGCAGGAAGATTTAGATCTTGATACTGCCCATCCCAAGTGTTCATGTCGCATGAATCCTCGTTTTTATAATGAGGATAATGCTGAGTTTGTGCAGGGTTCTTCCAGACTTGGGCATATGGAACTGCTATATGCCGCAGGTGTCTCTTATAGAGACCCCCTGACTTTTCAGGAGGCAATGCAGTCTGACAATGCCAATGAATGGCTTGAGGCATGTCAATATGAAATTGATGCCTTAGATAAACTTGATGTGTGGCGCCTTGAAGATCTTCCAAAAGGAAGAAAGGCTGTCAAGTCAAAATGGGTTTTTAAGTTGAAACCAGATGGATGGTTTCGTGCTAGGCTCGTGGCAAAAGGGTTCACACAAATAGAAGGAGTGGACTTCGACGAAACATTCTCTCCAGTCGCCAGATTTGAATCACTTAGATTATTACTAGCGCTAGCTACGCTAGAGGATTGGGAAATCCACCAGATGGATGTCAAATCGGCATTCCTCCATGGTGATCTGGATGAAGAAATTTATATGGAGCAACCCGTTGGTTTCGTCGTTGCTGGTCAAGAGTCCAAAGTTTGCAGGTTACAAAAAGCATTATATGGCCTCAAACAAGCTTCCCGAGCATGGAATCTACAATTCCATGCAGTTCTTAATGAACTGGGCTTCACTCGGACATACTCTGATGCAGGAGTATATGTGTTTCATCAAAAGGAGGGGGATGATTCACTTTATGTCATTCTCTATGTAGATGACATTACTATACTTGGGTCTTCCAATGATAAGATAATGTGGCTGAAGTCAGCTCTATCTAATCGATATGAGATGACTGACTTGGGAGAAATCCAGTCATACCTTGGAGTTAACATCACCAGGGATCGTCCTAACAAGACACTGGAAATTGATCAAGCAGCCTACGTTTTATCTATTATTGAGAAGTTTGGGATGAGGGATTCCAACCGAGTATATACTCCTCTTCCCTCTGGTGCTGATGTACATCTGGTCAAATTTGATGGCCAGGCATCTACTTCTGAAATAAAGAAGTACCAACAATTGATGGGGTCTCTGCTATGGGTGCAGATTGGAAGCAGACCTGACATCAGTTTTGCTGTGGTGCGCCTTAGTCAATACGCTTCCAACCCCTCTCAAGATCACATGCGATTTGCAAAATATGTCTTAAAGTATCTTAATAGTACAAAAGACTGCAAATTGCAGTATTCTGGAGGGAATGGGGAGAGTGGCCTTCATGGCTTTGCAGACTCCTCATGGGGAGATCAAGAGGACTGCTGCTCTACCTCAGGCTACGTGTTTTTCTTGGCAAATGGTGCCATTTCATGGTGCTCCAGAAAGCAGAAAACAGTAGCACAGTCCACCACTGAAGCTGAGTATATGAGCCTCTCTGAGGCTGCAAATCAGGCAGTGTGGTATAGGACTTTTATGGAGGAATTAGGGTACGAGATATCCTCCCCTATACTACTCCATTGTGACAATAAGGGTGCCATTGATTTGGCATTAAACCCAGTCACAGGAAGGCGGTCAAAGCATATACCCATCAAGTACCATGCCATTAGGGGGTACATTGAATCGCACATAATAGAATTAGTGCGAACCCCCACAGGTGAGATGCTGGCAGATGGCTTTACTAAGTCTCTACCAAGAGCATCGTTTGAAACCATGGTAAATGGACTTGGACTTATGCTGGAATGAGAGAGCTGGAATCTGGAGACTTTGTATACCAGTTTCACTTTCCCACCATGAGCAAAGTTCTCGACTTCGAGAGTGACGCAAGAGATGTGTATGGTTTCAGTTTGCATAAGCAAATCACCGCGATATGCCTCTGAACACCATGCCTCTCTTGCACTCAGAAGAGTTAGAGAAGTTGGATCTCTGGCTGGCGATATGCTCATTTAATTGTGATGGCAGTGTGCTCATCCAACTCATTTTCCATCCATGACCAGATGCCTTCAGCATGGAGGGATGTTGAACACAGAAGATGTTCAGTGATGCTTCAGGCATCAGGTGATTAGATTAGCTGCTTTGTGGATTAGATTAGATTCCGGAGTTTCGGACTTTTACTATATCTTTATTACTTTCTTTCTCACATTCCGCAGTAGCTGACTGATGCACCATGTAACATGTGATTTCTGTAGTAGCCAATGGCCTTATGCCCTCATGTTTGTTGTTTGGACTTTGTCCGGCACTTGTGGATTTATTCCCAGTGCACAGACCACCCCTTGGATTGTATATAAGGGTGTCTGTTTCGTCTCTTCCACTTCAGAGTTCTTCTAACCTCTGAAGTGTAAGTTCCTCTTTACTATCTACTTCACTACTAGACTGACATTCGTATATAGAACTTTCTTTGTCTAGGTCAGTAGCGTAGTTAACAGAGTTCTTCTAACCTCTGAAGTAACTTTCTTTGTCTAGCCTAAACCGCTAACCTTCACAGTCAGTATGCTGCACCTCATGCCTGTTCGACATCCCATTGGTTAACCGTGCCATCATCTTCACATGTTCCTTGTATTGTCTATTGAGTGTCGTGCGCAATGTCAGATTCTTCCGCAGTCTCATTACTTCTGCTTTGAGACGCAGAAGGCGCATGTTGCTCAGCACCTCGTTGATCACAAAGGCGCGAGAGTCCTCGGCGGCCAGATGTCCCAGCTGTTCATCGGTCATTGTATGGTGCAACCGTCCTGTATACCTTTCTTCCAGATAAACTGGAGCTCCATATATGGGACCACCCTTCTTCATACATCCAGCGACGTCCATCCCTCCATTGGTGTAGAATATGTACTTGGTGATGGCAGTGGTCCCGTCCGCCATGGTGATCTCGAGAGGGAAGTACATAGAAGAATTGGGGTTATTAGCGATGAATGGAAACTCGGGTACTTCGTCATCCAGCTCCATGCCTAACAGGTCATTTGGGTGTGGCTCCTCACTGTGTGCGAAGTCGTCATTCGGATTGGGGGATTGGTTCTTAACCCGAGCTTCGGCGGCTTTGTAGTCAATGGGTGAAGAAGGGCGTGTAGAGGGATGAGCGGAGGGGAAGTTCTTGACAACTACGGTGGTGGCAGTGAAAGCGTCGATGGCGGCGTTGGCAGCGATGAAAGACATAATCAATGATTCAGTGGTAGGACGTTGCTGTGAGAGCATGTACTGGGGAATTCAACAGGGTCTGGGGTTGCTTCTTTTAAGTGTTTTTGGGCGCCTCTGGGTGTTGGATATGAAACTCCGAGATAAGGACCGGGGTGGATATTTCACTGGCTGGTTCCCACGAGTTGTCAGAGTCTGGGAATCCCTTCCACTTAATGAGGTAATATAGTTTGCACCCTCGTCCTTGTCGCTTCGAGTCTAGAACGCGTTCCACTTCCCACTCTTCTTCTCTGTCGATAAGGTCAGGTGGGGGTCTTGGGAAGTTCTCTCTGTGAATGGAGGTTTCCTTGTATGGGGTCAGAAGTTTGGCATGGAAGACAGGATGGATCTTCCATGTTGGGGGTAGCTGCAATTCATAGGATACATCTGACAGCTTCCGTGTGATCTGGAAGGGTCCATGACATCAGGGTGCTAGTTTGGCTGATGGGTGTGATGTGTGAATGTTTTTCCCTCGAGCCAGACCCAGTCATTGGCTTGATAAGGTGTGAATGTACTCGGCCGTCCTGCCAGGAGCTGTTGCGCCTTCATCAGATTCTCATTGGCTGGTTGTCATAGCTCCTCCCATTGGCCTATTCGTCGGGTTATGGAAGGGACATTGGTGGGCTTATCTGTCCATGTGGTGCGTGGGGTCCAACCCATGATAAGAGAGAAGGGGGTGGCTTTTGTAGTCCCATTAGGCCAGGAATTGTGAGCAAACTCCGCGGTTGACAGCCATTCTGCCCAGTCATCTTGTCTGCCGTTGCACCAGAACCGAAGATATTGCTCTAGCCATTGGTTTGTTTGTTCGGACTGTCTGTCCATTTGTGGGTGGTAAGCCATAGAGATATTCTGTGCAATGTCTAATGTCTTGCACAGGGCTTTAGCAAATGCTGATGTGAATCTGGTGTCTCGGTCGGATATGATCTTTCTGGGGAGCCCGTAGTGGCGGTATACATGATTCAGGTATAGTTTCGCTACTCCTTCAGCTGTAATGGTCTCATTGCAGGGGATGAACAAGGCGCTTTGGAGCAATCATGGTCAGTGATCATGAGGATAGTGTCAAAACCCTGTGATTTGGGTAATTTGACGATGAAGTCCAGGGCAATGGTTTGGAAGGGGGCTGATGAGACGGGAGTAATAGGGTGCATCGGTGGGATTTTCGGGTGCGTGTTCACTTTGTTTGCTTGACACGCTGCACATCCTTGTACGTAGCTTTCAATGTCCTTTTTCATGTTGGGCCACCAATAGTCTCTTTTGGCAAGGGCATAGGTGTTGGCGATGCCGGATGGCCAGCAGAAGGGAGGTCGTGGTGAAAATGGATCACCCCCCTCTTAATGTTGTCACCACCAGTGACAACAAGTCAATCGCCATCCTTCCACCAGAGGCTGTCGATCTTTTTCAGATTATGTGCCTCTGCCCATGATTCGCATAGTTGCTGGTTCATATTCTGCGATATCTGGGCCCACAGGTCCATGTCATGAAGGCTGACGACTGCCGTTCTTGCAAAGACCTCTTCAGGGAGAACCGTAACATCATTATTGTCCTCTCCTCCATTATTCAGATCTGATCGTTGTGATAGTGCATCTGCTCGTGCATCGCAGCTTCCAGCGATGTGCTTCAATACAAAGTTGTATTCCTCTAGTTCCAGGACTTCACAGGCAACTCGTCAACTGATCTTGTGGGGTTCTTTGCAATAAAGTAGGTTGGAATGATCAGTATGGATAATGGTTTTGTGAGGAGTTCCTGCCAGGTATGGTCGCCAGTGTCGTAGTGCCTTTACAATGGCGAGTAGTTCCCTGTCCCAAATATCATAATTCCGTTCTGCTGGTGAAAACGTTTCTGAATAGAAAGCAACCAGGTGAAGCAGTCCTGTTGTGTCCCTCTGATTTAATACGGCACCGTTGGCAAAGTGGGATGCATCAACTTCAAGTTCAAAGGGTCTTTTTAGGTCCAGTTGTAGAAGGACTGGTTCTGAACTAACAATGTCCCGAATTTGTTCAAAAGCTCGCTGGTGTTCGCTTGCCCAATGCCAAGGTACATCCTTCTTCAACAGTCCATTCAACAGTTGAGCTATCCCAGAAAACCCTCATACAAAGTGTCGATAGAAGTTACAGAATCCAATGAAGGATCATACGTCTTTGACGCATGTGGGTGTTGGCCATTCCCGGACTCCTTGTACTTTTACTGGGTCCATTTGTACACGTCCTTCCTCTAGGATAACTCCTAGGTACTCCACGCTCTGCTGTTCAAAAGAGCATTTGGCTGGTTTGAGATACAGGTCGTGCTCATGCAGGATATCCAACACTTGGTGGACTCGTTCTTGATGGTGGTCTAGATCATTTGCGGTGGCCACCAGTATATCATCCATGTATACCACTACTTCGCCAGTGAGGATGAGATCGCGGAAGATGTGGTTCATCATGGACTGGAAGGTGGCAGGTGAATTGGTGAGACCAAAGAACATGACATTCGGTTCAAAGAGCCCTTGATTGGTTTTGAATGCCGCTTTGCACTGATCTCTGTCCCTAATCCTAATGTTGTTATACCCCCAGTGAACATCCATTTTCGAGAACAGAGATTTATCTCGCATGGTATCGATAAGTTCCGAAATGAGGGGAAGGGGGTAGGCATTCCTTATGGTGTGGGCATTTATTCGTTGGTAGTCTTGGACGGGTCGAAGTTTACCATCTTTCTTCTTGATAAAGAAGAATGGCGATGCGTATGGTGATTTTGATGGACAAATATACCCTTTTGCAAGGTGCTCTTTGAGGAATGACATGAGGGCAGTCTGTTCTGCCTGTGACAACAGGTAGATTTTGCAGTTGATCGCTGACGGAGTATCAGGTGCAAACTCAATAGCATGATCCCATGGTCGTGGGGGCGGGAAACGTTGTGATTCTTCTTCTGAAAACACCTTCCAGTGACGGTGATAGGCTTCGGGTACTACCTCCGCAAAGGTCTTTTCGGCGTGCCCCTCTACTGCCTTTTGGGCTAGTTCTGACGCTTTGGTGACATAACAGTAACCTGGGTCCTCCTCTTCTCCTTCTCCCTTTACCCGACCTATAGTCACATGTCGGACTGCATAGTTGTATCCTAACGAAGTGATGAGGATGGGGTAGAATTCCTTGTCCATAGTTGCATCACTCCAGTTAATTGTTGGTTCAAACACAGCCAACCATGGGTACCCGAGAATTAAGTCTTCTTCTCCCAGATTGGTGACCAGGAAGCGGATGACTTTGGTTTTTTCTCCTACTTGGACCTTGAGATCAGTATAATGTGTAATTTTTCCTGCTCGATTGGCAGTCCCGTCAATATTCCATATATTCTTTTCCTGAGGGAGTGCCAGCATCCCTAATCCCATGGTCCTTGCCATTCTTGGGCTGATAAAGTTATTGGTGGCTCCTGAATCTATCAGGATGTCATGATCGGTCGTCTTCTGTGTAGTTTCGAAATGTACTGGTATTTTCAAAGACTTGAAGCGACTAGTATACACAGAAGTTACATGTAGTGCTCGTGCCCAGGCCAATGGGGTAGAGCCAGTCAAAAATCCTTTTTGGCAAATGCCTTCTCGACCAGGATGGCCCGTACCTCCTCGCTTTCCTTCATCATATTGGCCCATATTTCCTGTGCCTTTTCTTCCTTTGTCGGCATCTTCTTTTCAACAGTCGGTGGGTTGTTACGAATGGGTGTGACTGTAGCCTCCGCCACATGTGCCCCTTTCTTCGGGCATTCTGAGACATGTGGCCTTGCGCTTTGCAGCGAAAGCATCTTCCCTCTTTCATCAATATCTGTCTTTCATCTTCAGTGAGTGCGACTCACGCTCTGGTTCTGTCGGCAGAGGTGTCCATGGCATTTGGGTCCCTCTGACTAGAGTGTGCAGGTTTGACCCCAAAGGCGGCCTTCCACTGGTCAGGGTCTTTCCCTTCTTCGTATCGACCCCAAAGCGCATTTGGAAATCTAAGTAATCTTGTTGCTGCCGTCGAGCAGCATCAACCCATGTGTCCCAGTCATTGGGGTGATGGAACTGGATGATGTTCTTCACCAGTGGGTTGGGTAATCCTTGAGAGAAGAGGTCCAACGTTGCCTCTTCGTCTGTGTCGTAGCCTGCTCTGTTGGCCAAACTTCTGAACTTTGCTACATAGGAGTCCAGTTCTCCTTTCTCCATCCACAGGGCCTTTAACTCTCTGGCAGCCTTCTGCTTGGCCTGTCTGTCTGTGAACGCATCTTTGAACCTCTGGGCAACGGTTTCCCAAAGGCCTTCACTCGTGGTATGACGACCACTCTCAACTTGTTCGTTTAGCCACTCCAGTTGCTCCATTGTCCAGTCGTCTACTGCTTCCCCTCTAATTAGGGATAGGAAGAGGTTGGCACACTGGAAAGGGTTAATGATCTGGGGGACATCATGGTTGAAGTTCTTGAAGGTTGTGAACTCCAGCATGAACTTCTTGCTCTGTGACTGGTCCCCTGCGAATGTTTGCAGCAGTATGCCTGACAGACGTCCTGATGGTGGGGGAATGTTTGGAGGCGGGACAGCTGGGGGAGCTGGATCTGGGAGTTGGGTGGCAATGGTGGACATATTCTGGTAAAATGGGGTAACAGTGTCGGTGGACTGAATAGAAATCTGGGGAGTTGTCAAAGCAGGGGCTCTGGACATGACAACTTCGGGTGCAACTGGGGTTGTAGTCGACGCTAATACCAGTGCTTCTTCGCTGTGTTCTTCTATGTACTCTTCTGGTTCAGAGTCCGTAACAATGGCTGGGGGATTCTCTCTCCACGGCCCTAATCCAAATTCAGGTGGGGCAGGTCCTGTTGTGACCCAAGAGTGTCGGCTGTCTGAGTATCAGATACGATACCAAACTCTTTTCTTGTCGTCGTATTCTACCGGTTGGTATCTTCCGTCGTGATAGACGTAGTATCCAAACTCGGACTCAAAATCTTTCCAGGCGGCAGAGCCAAGTACTTGCTGTGAAAGATTATTCTCATCTCTGCGTTCAATGAGTTCTTCATGGAAGAGGGTCTGACTGCGGCTGGAAGCCACTGTGAGAGACTCGACTTGATGTTACGTCTGGTGCGGACATTCCACATGACTTGTGTGACAGCATGATCAAGGGTTCAGGTAAGAAACCAATAAGGCTCCTTGGAGTTAAAGTGTGACAAGTCAAAGTCAAAGAGGCTGTACTCTAAGACAATGTTGAACGGAGAAGTGCCAGAAGCACTGAGACAATCAAGTTTCAGGGATTCAAGGGGGAGTCCAGAAGACAAGCACTGATGTATTCAATAAGTTGAGTCTGAGGTTTACAGCATAGTTACAGCGGACTTATATACGTAATCAGATGAGCGTCTACGAGATAAGAGACTCAAGTCAGGTGGGCCCGAATATACGGAAGCGGAGGGCGTAAAGCCTGGCTTCTGATAGGGTATTAAGTAAGTGTCCGGTCGTAAAGATAAGGATGAGAGATAAGGGATAAGAGGCCAAACATAAGTACAGTAACACAAACAACAACAAAGGCAGTCACGGGGAAGGAAGCAGGGCACGTGATGGATCCCAGGATGGAGATGTAATCAGGAAGTGCAGGGTAGGTGGTAAAGTGGGGTCATTGTTGGGAAGGGTGAAGAAAACGGGGTTACTCGGCAAAGGTTGTAACAAGTGTGCACTGTCTTTCAAGTACACAGAAGTCAGATGAGAAGTCACTACCAAGGAGCTAATCCCTTAGTACTGGTGAGTGGAGAAGTGCCAGAAGCACTGAGACAATTCAGAGGTTGGTTCTTAGAGATCACCCAGAAGGTAATGCACCAAGTTGATTAAGAAGTCGAGTCTGAGCTGTACAGGGCTATCTACATAGGTCTTATATATGTAACAGAGTCAGAGTCTGAATTGGAGTATTGTACTCGGTGTATCAACGAGGTCGTAATCTATCCATATAAGGAATGGAGTCAAGGTGGGCCAGGTGAGAATATACATAGATGGATCCAGTATAGTCGCGATTCTGGTGGGAAAATATGTAAGAGTCCTTGTGTAAAGTACGAGTCATAGATAAGCACAGCATGAGTCAGAGATAAGAAACAAACAAGTGCAAAGAAGGTCATAAACACAATCAACAAGGAATAAATGAGGCCAAACAGCATGTCACATGAAAGGAAAAAGCAGTAAGACGATGCAGTGGGGTTTGTAACACTGAAGCTTCTTATGATGTCCAAAGAAGCAGTGAGCTAAAATGGCAGCAACTTCATAATGTTCTTCGTTGTTAACAAGATCAGGTGGGGGTTGTACATAATTGGGGCCATGTGCTGCCATCTCATGATAAGGAGATAAGAGGTTAATATGGAAGATGTTATGGATGTGCATGTGGGGAGGTAAAGCCAGTTGAAAGGCAAGGGGTGAGATCTGTGCATCGATAGTGAATGGACCATAACGTTGTGGGGCAAGCTTACTCAAGGGAAAATATGTTTTGAGATTTTTTCCTTTGAGCCATACCCACATGCTGACAACAAAGTCGGGATTGGTCGATGGTTGTGTGGTGAACATTTGGAATGCCCGTTCCATGCACGAACATGCAGCCTGAAGGTTCTGTAAGCATTTGTTGACCTGAGGCACATTCGTATCATGAGTCTGCACATTCCAATCAAAGGAGATGCCGTGAAGGAGTTTGTGTGGTGAAAGTTTGGTGCGGTCATGTGGCCAAGTGTTATGTACATACTTGGCCAGTGGGAGATAATCTGGCCAGCGGTGTTGATCATCACCAAGCCAGAGGCACAGGTATTGCTCTAACCAGAGATTCATGCATTCACTCGATCCATCAGTTTGAGGGTGGAAGGCAGTGGATAAGTTCTGTCGGATTTGTAGGACTTCATCGAGTGAACAGGCAAAATGGGATGTGAAACACAGGTCATGATCAGAAACAATGCATTTTGGGATGCCAAATAGTGGAAATAGGTGTCGATAATACAGTGTTGCAACCCCTTCACCAGTAATATCCTTTGAGCAAGGTATGAACTTTGCAGATTTCATACATCCTTGGTCAACAATCGTTAAGACAGTGTCATATCGTCCCGATGATGGGAGATCTGTAATGAGATCCATAGCTATGTATTGGAATGGGCTGGCAGTAGCTGGTACGTCTAGGGGATATGATGGCACCTTCCCCACCAGGTGAGGTTTATTCTCCTGGCATTTGGTGCACCCACATATATAGTCACATACAAATGGCTTTAGGTCCGGTCCTTCATACTCGTGCTGAATCCTTTGTACCATCTTATCGATGCCTGGGTGTCCTGCTAGCAAATGATCATGATACCATTGAAGAATCTTGCGGTGTTCGGGGAGCATTCGGGGAAAGGGAAGTTTGTTGCCAGTTACTGTCTTGATAAATAATTCATTAGGAAGGACTATAACCTCCTGGTTGTCATCCTTGCCATGGTCCGCATTGGGTCAGCAAGATAACATATCAGCGATAGTGTGTAACTTCCCTGGAATGTGCTCAAGCGAGAAATCAAAGTCAGCAAGCTCCTGAAGCCAACGAGCTTGTCTATGATTCAATTTTTGTGGTTCTTTAAAGTACTGAAGGTTATTATGATCAGTACGGATTAGGACTTTATGTCTGGCACCCATGAGATATTGTCGCCACGAGCAGAGTGCGACAACAACTGCGAATAACTTGCAATCGTAGATATCCCAGTTCCTTTGTGTCACATCTAGTGTTTTCGATAGATAGGTGATTGGGTGAAGATGTCCTTCTGGATCTTTCTGACTGAGAGTGGCGCCCAGTGCATAACCTGATGCATCAGTATCTACGATGAAAGGTTTGTCGAAGTTGGGTTGGGCTAAGACTGGTTGAGATGTGACCTGTTGTTTTAGGGTATCAAAGGCGTTTTGTTCTTCAGTCATCCAGTGCCAGGTTTTCTTTATACTGGTCAAAGCGTTCAGTGGGGCTGCAATTTTACTGAATCCCTGAATGAATCGACAATAGAACTGGCAGAACCCTAGAAAGGATCGGACCTCTTTGACATTTGTGGGTGTCTTCCAGGTGGCAATGCCTTCTACTTTTACAGGATCCATGTGAACACAGTCAGCCTCCAGAATGAGACCTAAGTATTCGATGCATGTTTGTTCAAATGAGCATTTCTCCAGCTTAAGATAGAGGTCCAAATCACTAAGTTTACCCAAGATGTGATGTACTTTTGCGCGATGATTGGCCAGATCATGATCAGTATGGATAAGAATATCATCCATATGAACGGTGAACCAAGCCCTTCTGTTAGTGTTACAATCCTTGCCGAGCAACCCCATTTTCTTCACCCTTCCTAATGATGACCCCTCTTTACCACCTACCCTGCACTTCATGATCATGTCTCCATCCTGGGACCCATCACATGCCCTACTCCCATCCCCGTGACTTGCTTTGGACTTGTTGACCTGCTGTTTACCTATGTTTGACCCCTTATCTCTTTATCTCATTATCTCTTTATCTTTATGACCGGACACTTACTTAATACCCTATCAGAAGCCAGGCTTTACGCCCTCCGCTTTCATATATTTGGGCCCACATGACTCTAGTTTCTTATCTCATAGACACCCACTCGATTACGTATATAAGTCTGCTGTAACTACATTGTAGACCTCAGACCTGACTTATTGAATACATTGGTGCTTGTCCTCTGGACATCCCTTTGAACCTCTGACTCAGTCATCTCAGTGCTTCTGGCACTTTTCTGATCAACATTGTCTTAGAGTACAGCCTCTTTGACTTTGACTCATTCCACTTAAACTCCAAGGAGCCTTATTGGTTTCTTACCTGAACCTACAAACCATGCTGTCACACAAGTCATGTGGAACATCCTGCACCAGACATAACATCAAGTCAGGTCTCTCATTGTGGCTTCCAGCCGCAGTCAGACCCTCTTTTGAGAAGAACTCATTGAACACAGAGATGAGAATAATCTTTCACAGCAAGTACTTGGCTCTGCCACCTGGAAAGATTTTGAAACCGAGTTTGGATACTACGTCTATCACAATGGAAGATACCAACCAGTAGAGTACGACAACAAGAAAAGAGTTTGGTATTGTATCCGATACTCGGACAGCCGACACTCTTGGGTCACTACAGGACCTGCCCCACCTGAATTTGGACTAGGACTGTGGAGAGAGAATCCCCCAGCCATTGTCATGGACTCCGAGCCAGAAGAGTACATAGAAGAACATAGCAAAGAAGCACTGGTATTAGCGTCGACTACAACCCCAGTTGCACCTGAAGTTGTCACATTCAGAGTCTGTTACGACCCTACTCTTTTCCTGACCCTTACACTGTACCTCCCCCTTGTACCACACTTGACTGTCCATTCCCCTATTCCACCATCCCTTGACCACTTTGGCCCCAGAACCCAGATGCCTATGGCCTTGTGCCTAGGACCTTTGACTTGATGCCCTTGGCTTACTGCCTTGGGACCCTGCCTGATGCCTGTGGCCTGTGTGCCCAGGACCCCACCCTGATGCCTGTGATATGATGCTCATAGAACCCCATTCCTGACACCTGCACCTGACCCACTGATAGTTCAGCTACTGTGCTGTTGGCTGTAGACCCCCCTTCTCCTGATGCTTGGCCTTTGTCTTGGCCAGTATCTGTACCCTGTCCCTGTGGCTGACACCCATAGGATCTCTGACACTGTCCCTGCCAATCTAATCTTCAACTTTGGCTTGTACTTGACCCTCTGCCAGTCATGTGACTCTTGGCCATGTGACCCTTGGCCATGTGATCCTTGACCATGTGATCCTTGACCATGTGATCCTTGACCATGTGATCCTTGACCATGTGATCCTTGACCATGTGATCCTTGACCATGTGATCCCTGACCATGTGACTTTGAACCATGTGATCCCCGACCCTGATCACAGCATCTTCATCTGATCATTTACCCCTTTCTGATCACATGGCCCATCTGGCTCATCATTCACTTCTCTGATTCCTGTGGGAGTATTCCCACATCCACCCTGACTCCTGTGGGACCTGTTATCTCCCCATTTACCCCTGACCCTGGTGGGAATCCTCCCACACTGATATGACTCCTGTGGGGCTGTCCCACATGATTATGCTTCTGATAAGGCTTATCCTTATCATGGACTATATTTGACATCTTATCTGCTATTGGATGATAAGGACTCTGACCCTGTTCCTGATTAGCTACAAACCAGATCCCCATACAGTATATAAGACCCTGTAGACAGTTTGTACAACCCTAGATTTGACCTCTTGGGCCTTCAGCCTAGAGACCTTAGACCCCAGAATCTATCACAGCCTTTTCCCCTTCTTTTGCACCTTTGAGATCCTTACAGGGACCCCCATTGCCTCTGGCAATGGGTGTGTACCCTTCCTTTTGAACCTTCTTGCTGCTCTATAGGGCTTCAGCACACTCAGCTTGACCCTGTTCCCACTCAACAGCCTTAGGGGATTAGCTCCCTTTGGCTGACTCTTCCCGTCTTCCTCTGTGCTTGGTTATGGCACATTTTCCTATCCATCCTGGAGCTAAGAGGCTAGCCCTGTTGTGCTAGGCCTGTTGTAGATCCCGGACCCACAGTGTTGGGTGCCGCGGATGTGGCTGACTAGTGCCGGACTGGTGGACTCAAGCTGATCAGGTGCATGTCGCACAGAATGCCCCACTGAGTGTTACAGAGTCCCTGCTTTGACAACTCCCCAGATCTCTATACAGTCTACCAACACCATCACCCCATTCTATCAGAATATGTCTACCATCGCCACCCAGCTCCCAGACCCAGCCCCTCCTCCCCCACCGCCAGTCATGTTGCCGCCAAACATCCCCCCACCCTCAGGACATTTGTCAGGGGTATTGCCACAAACGTTCACAGGGGATTGTTCACAGAGCAAGAAATTTATGTTGGAGTTTACAACATTCAAAAACTTCAACCATGACGTCCCCCAGATTATCAACCCGTTCCAACACGCCAATCTCTTCCTATCTCTAATTCAAGGAGAAGCAGTGGATGATTGGACAATGGAGCAGCTGGAATGGCTGAATGAGCAAATTGAAAGTGGGCATTGTACCACTAGTGAAGGCCTTTGGGAAACCATTGCCCAGCGGTTCAAGGATGCATTCACAGATGGGCAGGCCAAGCAGAAGGCCACTTGAGAATTAAAGTCCCTAAAAATGGAGAAAGGAGACCTGGACACTTATGTAGCAAAGTTCAGGAGTCTAGCCAACAGGGCTGGCTACGACACCAATGAAGAGGCAACACTAGATCTCTTCTCCCAGGGGTTACCCAACCCATTAGTGAAGAACATTATCCAGTTCCACCACCCCAACAACTGGGACGGATGGGTCGATGCCGCTCGACGGCAACAACAAGATTATCTTGACTTCCAGATGCACTTTGGAGTCGACACTAAAAAGGGAAAGACCTGTGACCAATGGAAGGCTGCCTTCAGGATTAAGCCTGCGCACACCCAGAGGGACCCAAATGCCATGGATACCTCGGCTGACAGAACTAGAGCATGGGTTGCACTCACCAAAGATGAACGGCAGACATTGATGAAAGAAGGAAGGTGCTTTTGCTGCAAGGCGCAGGGGCACATGTCGAGGGAATGTCCTAAGAAGGGGGTACGAGTGGCAGAAGCGACGGTTACACCTGTCCATAACAACCCACCAACCGCCAATAAAAAGACGCCCACAAAAGAAGAAAAGGCACACAAGATATGGAGTAATATGATGAAGGAAAGTGAAGAAGTGTGAGCCATCTTGGTCAAGAAGGCATTTGCCAAAAAGGATTTTTGATTGGCTCCACCCCATCGGCCTGGGCACAAGCATTACATGTAACTTCTGTGTACACTAGTCGCTTCAAATCATTGAAAATACCAGTACATTTCAAGACTACACAGAAGACGGCTGACCAAGACATCCTGATAGACTCAGGAGCTACAGACAACTTTATCAGCCCATGAATGGCAAGGACCATGGGCTTGGGAATGCTGGAACTTCCCCAGGAGAAGAATATCTGGAATATTGATGGAATGGCCAATCGAGCTGGAAAGATTATGCACTATACCGATCTCAAAGTCCAAGTAGGAGAAAGGACCAAGATCATTCATTTCCTTGTCACCAATCTAGGAGAAGAAGACTTGATCTTGGGATACCTGTGGCTAGCTGCATTCAAACCAAGGATTAATTGGAGCGATGCAACCATGGATAAGGAATTCTACCCTGTCCTAATCACTTCCCTGGGATACAACTATGCGGCCCAGCAATTAGCTATACGTGGGACAGCGGAAGGAAGTACAGTGGAAGAGGAAGATCCAGGCTACTGTTACATCACCAAGGCATCTGAACTTGCCCAGAAGGCAGTGGAGGGACATATGGAGAAAACCTTCAAGGAAGTAATACCAGAAGCCTACCACCAACACTGGAAGGTGTTCTCGGAAGAAGAATCACAACACTTCCCACCTACACAACCATGGGATCATGCCATCGAATTCACACCTGATACCCCATCAGCAATCAACTGCAAGATCTATCCACTGTCACAGGCGGAACAAACAGCACTCACAACCTTCCTCGAGGAACATCTTGCAAAAGGATACATCCATCCATCGAAATCACCATATGCGTCACCCTTTTTCTTCATCAAAAAGAAAGATGGTAAACTACGACCTGTTCAGGACTACCAACGGATAAATGCCCACACAATAAAGAATGCTTACCCCCTTCCACTCATCTCTGAACTGATTGATACCATGCGGGATAAATCTCTGTTTTCTAAAATGGACATCTGATGGGGATACAACAATATTAGGATCAAGGAGGGAGACCAATGTAAGGCAGCTTTTAAGACCAATCAAGGACTCTTCGAACCAAACATTATGTTCTTTGGCCTTACCAACTCACCAGCTACCTTCCAATCTATGATGAATCACATTTTCTGCGATCTCATTCTCACAGGCGAAGTGGTGGTGTACATGGACAACACTTTGGTAGCTACCAGAGACAATCTGACCCATCACTGGGAATGGGTCCACCAGGTATTGGACATTCTGCACGAACATGATCTCTACCTCAAACCAGCCAAATGCTCGTTTGAACAGCAAGTGTTGAGTACTTAGGAGTCATCCTGGAAGGAGGATGTGTGTGAATGGACCCAGTAAAAGTACAAGGGATCCAGGAGTGGCCCACACCCACGTGTGTCAAGGATGTGTGATCCTTCATTGGATTCTGCAATTTCTATCGCCAATTTGTACAAGGATTTTTGGGGATCGCCCAACCACTGAACGGACTACTAAAGAAAGATGTACCTTGGCATTGGGGAAAGGAACAGCAACAAGCCTTTGAACGAATCCGAGACATTGTGGGTTCGGAACCGGTCCTCCTGCAGCCAGACTTAGGAAAACCCTTTGAACTCAAAGTTGATGCATCTCACTTTGCCAATGGTGCAGTATTAAACCAATGGGATGTGACGGGACTACTCCACCCAGTCGCCTTCTACTCGGAGACATTCTCACCAGCGGAATGAAATTATGACATTTGGGATCAGGAACTACTTGCCATAGTAAAGGCACTACAACATTGGCGACCATATTTAGCAGGAACCCCTCATAAAACCATCATTCACACTGATCACTCCAACCTACTATATTGGAAGGAGCCCCACAAGATTAGTTGGCGAGTTGCTTGTGAAGTCCTCGAACTAGAGGAGTACAACTTCACATTGAAACACATTGCAGGAAGTCATAACGCATGCGCAGATGCCCTGTCATGACAACCTGACTTAAGCAGTGGAGAGGAGGATAACAGTGACATCACAGTGCTCCCTGAAGAAGTTTTCGCAAAAGGAGCCATCATCAGTCTTCATGACATGGACTTATGGGCCCAGGTATCACAAATTATGAATCAGCAGTTATGCCAATCATGGGCAGGTACACATAACCTGAAAAGAATTGACAGCCTTTGGTGGAAGGATGGGGATTGGCTTGTTGTCACCAGTGGTGACAACATTAAGAGGGGGGTGATCCATTTTCACCATAACCTCCCCTCCACAGGACACCTGGGCATTGCCAACACATACGCTCTTGCCAAACGAGATTACTGGTGGCCAAACATGAAGAAAGATGTGGAGAATTATGTGAAAGGCTGCACAGACTGCCAAGCCAACAAAGTAAACATGCACCCACATCCACCAGCACTATTCCCAATCACACCCACAACCACCCTGCCATTTCAGACCATTGCTATGGATTTCATTGTCAAACTCCCCATTTCCAGAGGCTTCGACTCCATTTTAACTGTTACATCTGGCATGAGACGTTCTGCATGACTTGTGCGACAGCGTGGGACGAGGGGTTCAGGTAAGAAGTCAATAAGACTTCTTGGAGTTTCAAAGGGGAACGAGTCAAAGTCGAAGGGGCTGCTCCCTAAGACAATGTTAAGTGGAAAGTGCCAAAAGCACTGAGACAGATGAGTCAGAGGTTTCAAAGGGATGTCCAGAAGACGAACGCCAATGTATTCAATAAGTCGAGTCTGAGGCCTACATTGTAGTTACAGCGGACTTATATACGTAATCAAATGGGCGTCTACGAGATAAGAAAGTGGAGTCATGTGGGCCCAAATATACGAAAGCGTAGGGTGTAAAGCTGGGCTTCTGATAGGGAATTAAGTAAGTGTCCGGTCATAGTGATAAGAAGATAAGGGAAGTAATCATAGGCAAACAGTATGTACATAAGTCCAAACAACAGTCACGGGGATGGAAGCAACACATGTGAGGGGTCCCAGGAGGGAGAGGTAATGAGGAAGTGAAGCGTTGGTGGGTGAGTGGGGTCCCTGTTGGGGAGGATAAAGAAAATAGGGCTGCTGGGCCCTGGTCATAACATTAACCATCACAGACCATGACTGCTCCAAGGCAGCATTGTTTATACCCTGCAATGAGTCCATCACAGCAGAAGGAGTTGCCAAACTTTACCTGGATCACGTCTACAGACACTATGGTCTCCCTGAAAAAGTCATCTCCAACCGCGACCCACGATTCACCTCTACATTTGCTAGAGCACTTTGCAAGGTTCTGGATGTGAAACAGAACATCTTGACAGCCTATCATCCACAGACGGATGGACAATTGGAGAGGACAAACCAGTGGCTAGAACAATATCTTCGATTCTGGTGTAACGAATGGCAGGATGACTGGGCTGACTGGTTGGCAACTGTGGAATTTGCACATAACTCATGGCCCAACGGCACCACAAAGATCTCCCCATTCTCTCTTATCATGGGGTGGATGCCATGAACCACCTGGGCCAATAAGCCCGTGAATGTCCCATCAGCTGCACAATGTATCAGCCAATGGGAAGAGATCAGGCAATCGGCCAATAAGAACTTGCTGAAGGCACAAAAGACCCTGTCAGAGAAGCCCTCAAAATTCACACCTTATCAGACCAATGACCTCGTATGGTTAGAAGGGAAGAACATTCATACGTCACACCCAACGGCCAAATTAGCACCCCAATGACATGGACCCTTCAAGATAACAAGGAAGCTGTCAGATGTGTCATATGAACTTGAGCTTCCATCCACATGGAGGATCCATCCGGTCTTCCATGCCCAACTCCTGATGCCTTACAAAGAGACATCTCTACATGGGGAAAACTTCTCAAGACCCCCCCTGGAATTAATTGACAGAGAAGCAGAATGGGAGGTGGAGCGAGTTCTAGACTCCATACATAAAGGCTGAGGGCGCAAATTACATTACCTTATCAAGTGGAAAGGATTCCCAGACTCTGACAACTCATGGGAACCAGCCAGGAATATCTTTGCCCCAGTCCTTATCTTGGAGTTCCATGCCTGACATCCAGAAGCGCCCAAAGACAGTTAAAAGAATGACCCCAAACCCCAACCGAAATCCCCCAGTACATGCTCCCACAGCAACGTCCTACCACTACACAATCTATCATGTCTTTCATTGCCGCCAACACTGCCATCAATGCCTTCACTGCCACCACTGCAGTTGTCAAGAACTTCCCCTCTGCTCACCCTTCCACACTTCCCTCCTCACCCATTGATTACAAGGCTGCCGAAGCTCGGGTCAAAAAGCAATCCCCTAACCCAAATGACGACTTTGACCACAGCGAGGAGCCACACCCGAATGACCTGCGAGGTATGGAATTGGATGACAAAGTCCCAGAGTTCCCATTCTTTGCCAACAACCCCAACTCCTCGATGTACTTCCCCCTCAAGATCACCATGGCTGACAGGACAGTCGCCATCACCAAGTATATTTTCTACACCAACAGAGGGATGGACGTCGCTGGATGCATGAAGAAAGATGGCCCTGTTTATGGGGCCCCAGTTTATTTAGAAGAAAGGTATACAGGTCGTCTTCACCATACAATGACTGACAAGCAACTCGGGCATCTGGCCGCCGAAGACCCTCAAGCCTTCGCCATTGACAAGGTGATGAACGACATGCAACTTCCATGTCTCAAGGCAGAAGTGATGAGACTGTGGAAGAATTTAACATTATGCACGATGCTCAACAAACAGTACAAAGAGCATGCGAAGATGATGGCTAGATTGACCAATGGGATGTTCCAAATAGAACAGGAGCTGGTGGAGATTTGGAAAAGGTTGGAGACAGGGGATGCATACCAGACCATCGCTGAAAGGTACACTGATACATATGCATGACCCCTTCCCCCATGGTCATTGGGGGCTGCCCCAAGACTGCTGCCAAACCGATTCGAGATGCTGTGCATGCATGAGAATCCCCACAGAGAAACATGCTGGAGGTGCAACAGTAAGTACCATATCAGCTGGAACTGTCCCCTCAACTGCAAGTGGTGCCAGCACTGTCACAGCAATCTCCATTGGAGTCAGTTCTGCATCTTCCGCTGTGTAGGCATCGCCCCAACAATCATCAATCCATCTGGGTGGTGTGGCAAGTGCCTCTGCCATAATGCAGGACATTGTGAACTGGACTGTCCAGTTCATGATCTATGTCACTCATGTGGTCAGCATGGCCCATACGGGTTCCTCTGCGCCCACCGATGTCCGCAGGATTCAGACAAAGAGAATGATATGCTGGATGATCATAATGTAGCTGACAATTATCTGGACTTAGTGCAGGATGATGATGGTATGAGTTGTTTCTAGCCAGGTCTGCTAGAACCAGAAGAGGGGGTGATGTTACAATCCTTGCCGAGCAGCCCCATTTTCTTCACCCTTCCTAATGACGACCCCTCTTTACTGCCTACCCTGCACTTCATGATCACGTCTCCATCCTGGGACCCATCATGTGCCCTACTCCCATCCCCGTGACTTGCTTTGGACTTGTTGACCTGCTGTTTACCTATGTTTGACCCCTTATCTCTTTATCTCGTTATCTCTTTATCTTTACGACCAGACACTTACTTAATACCCTATCAGAAGCCAGGCTTTACGCCCTCCGCTTTCATATATTTGGGCCCACATGACTCTAGTTTCTTATCTCATAGACGCCCACTCAATTACGTATATAAGTCCACTGTAACTACATTGTAGACCTCAGACCTGACTTATTGAATACATTGGTGCTTGTCCTCTGGACATCCCTTTGAACCTCTGACTCAGTCGTCTCAGTGCTTCTGGCACTTTTCCGATCAACATTGTCTTAGAGTACAGCCTCTTTGACTTTGACTTGTTCCACTTAAACTCCAAGGAGCCTTATTGGTTTCTTACCTGAACCTACGAACCATGCTGTCACACAAGTCGTGTGGAACATCCTGCACCAGATGTAACAGTTAGCATCACACTTGTCCAGTTCTTTTCAGAATTCAGCATTCATCATAGTCTGAAAGGTTGCTGGGGAGTTAGTTAACCCAAAGAACATCACGTTCAGTTCAAAGAGACCGTGATTAGTTTTGAATGCTGCCTTCCAGCGATCTTCTGGGACGATGCGAATATTGTTATAGCCCCAGTGTATGTCCATCTTTGTAAACAAAGTGCTACCACAGATGCAATCTATCAACTCTGGGATCAGTGGAAGAGGATACATGTTACGGACTGTCCAGTCATTTAGCTTCTGATAATCTTGGATGGGTCGGAGCTTGCCGTCCTTCTTCTTAATAAAGAAGAAGGGTGACACGTAAGGTGATTTCGACTCCTGAATATAGCCTTTTTGTAAATGTTCCTCCAAAAATTTGTTTAATGTGTCTTGCTCTCCTGGTCCAAGAGGGTAGATCTTGCAATCTAAAGTGGCTGGTGTGTCGGGTTTCAATTCGATTTGATGATCCCAGGGGTGTGGTGCAGGGAAGCGCTGCGCCTCCTCATTGCTAAAGACTTTGTGATGTTCATGGTACTCAGGAGGTACAACCTGATCCCACAATCTTTCTGTTTTGTCTTTCGCTTTAATGGCAAGTTCTTGTGCAATATTAAGGCATTGGATCTTTTCACTAGGGAGAGCAAAGTGGATCTGCTGGTTTAGTTGTCCGTTCTGCCAATCGATTTGTGGGTTCATTGCTGCAAACCAAGGGTACCCTAAGATCATATCATCAGTGCCAATGGATGCGATATAGAAGTGATGTCATTGGAGCTTGTTGTCTGTAGATGTTAGCAGATCAACACATTGGGTAATTTTGTTTGTGGTGTTGGGGGATCCATCTGCATTTTGTAATTGTTTCAGAACTGTTAATCGTTTGACTGGGAATCTGTTTTTAATAACCATCTGGTAACTGATGAAATTTTCTGTGGCTCCACTGTCCACAAGTGCTTGTATATGGGCCTTTTTTGTCACTCCATGTAGGGGAACAGATATTTTCATTGCTCTGAGTGGTGATCTGAATACATGATGTGATACTAGTGCTTGAATGAAGGCCGTGCCATTCAAGTGATATAAAAATCCTCATCTCCTTTGAATTGGTTCTGTAACTCCAGTCACTGTTCATCAGTCATGGTCTTTAGAGCAGCCACCAATGTGGGAATGCTAATTGCAGAAACAGAGGGTGCCATGAGCGCTGGGGAGGGTCCTGTGGGTGCAGTGGGTACCGCTGCAGTCGTGGGTGGCACCTCCTGTTGAACAGGCATGAGGCGCAGCATACTGACTGTGATGGTTAGCAAGTTAGGCTAGAAAGACAAGTTACTTCATAGGTAGAAGAAACTCTATTACACTATACTACACACCTAGAAAGACAAGTTCTATATACAGAGTTAGTCTAAAGGTAGTGAAGATAGTAGAGAGGACGACTTACACTTCAGAGGTAGAAGAAACTCTGAAGTGTAAGAGATGAAACAGACACCCTTATATACTATCCAAGGGATGGTCTGTGCACTGGGAATAAGTCCACAAGTGCTGGACAAAGTCCAAACAATAAACAGGAGGGACTAAGGCCATTGGCCAGTAGAGTATCACATGCTTGTACATCATTACTAAGGTACATCAGTCAGCTACTGCGGAATGTGAGAAAGAAAGTAATAATGATATGGTAAATAGTCCAAAACTCCGATATCTAATCTAGTCCACAAAGTAGCTAATCTAATCTCCTGATGCCTGAAGCATCACTGAACACGTCCTGTGTTCAACACCTCCAAGATGGTGGTGGTCTGAGCTGTCACACCTGCACTAGTCTTGGTTTTTTTGTTTGGGCAATCGTGGACAAGATGACCTCGTCGCCCACATTCGAAGCAATGTCCTTCCTTCTTATACTGTTCTTTTTCTTCAGCAGTGACAGCCTTCTTTACAGTGTCCACATCCATAGCATTAGGATTGTGTTTCTTGTAAAAAGTGAACTTGTTTCCATGCAGGGACAGATCCATGCTCTTTTTCTTGCTGACGATACCTCAGAGAAAGACCCAGTTGGCTTGGTGTTGTCTAGCTGAGTCAGCAGCTTCCTCTAGTGTTTGCGGCTGGTCCTGAGTTAGGATTGTGGTAGCTAATCCAGTGGGCAGTCCACGATAGAAGTACTGTCAAACACTAGCATCATCTAGGTGCAGCTTGGCCCAAATGGCTAGATCATGGAACTCTGCAATATAATCATCAATGTTGCCATCTTTCATTTGCAATTTCTCAAGCACTTGTAATGCTCTTTGTCCAGCTGCCACGTCGGACCAGGTGGCAATGAAGGTTTGTTGGAAGACATCCCACGTGTTATGACCCTACTCCTTTTCCTGACCCTGCATACCATGCCTTATTCTTTGCACCATCCTTGACTTTCCCCTTCTCTGGACCACTCCCTGATGCCCTTGGTATGCTGCCTTGGGACCTTCCTGATGCCTGTGGCCTGTGTGCCCAGGACCTTACCCTGATGCCTGTGACCTTGTTACAACCTTTGCCAAGTAACCCTGTTTTCTTCACCCTTCCCAACAATGACCCCACTTTACCACCTACCCTGCACTTCCTGATTACATCTCCATCCTGGGATCCATCACATGCCCTGCTTCCTTCCCCGTGACTGCCTTTGTCATTGTTTGTGTTACTGTACTTATGTTTGGCCTCTTATCCCTTATCTCTCATCCTTATCTTTATGACCGGACACTTACTTAATACCCTATCAGAAGCCAGGCTTTACGCCCTCTGCTTCCATATATTTGGGCCCACCTGACTCGAGTCTCTTATCTCGTAGACACTCATCCGATTACATATATAAGTCCGCTGTAACTATGCTGTAAACCTCAGACTCAACTTATTGAATACATCAGTGCTTGTCTTCTGGACTCCCCCTTGAATCCCTGAAACTCGATCATCTCAGTGCTTCTGGCACTTCTCCATTCAACATTGTCTTAGAGTACAGCCTCTTTGACTTTGACTCGTCACACTTTAACTCCAAGGAGCCTTATTGGTTTCTTACCTGAACCCTTGATCACGCTGTCACACAAGTCGTGTGGAATGTCCCACACCGGACGTAACATCAAGTTGAGTCCCTCACAGTGGCTTCCAGCCGCAGTCAGACCCTCTTCTGCGAAGAACTCATCAAACGCAGAGACAAGAATAATCTTTCACAGCAAGTACTTGGCTCTGCCGCCTGGAAAGATTTTGAGTCCGAGTTTGGATACTACGTCTATCATGACGGAAGATACCAACCAGTAGAATACGACGACAAGAAAAGAGTTTGGTATCGTATCCAATACTCGGACAGCCGACACTCTTGGGTCACGACAGGACCCACCCCACCTGAATTTGGATTAGGGCCGTGGAGAGAGAATCCCCCAGCCATTGTTATGGACTCTGAACCAGAAGAGTACGTAGAAGAACACAGCGAAGAAGCACTGGTATTAGCATCGACTACAACCCCAGTTGCACCCGAAGTTGTCACGTCCAGAGCCCCTGCTTTGACAACTCCCCAGATTTCTATTCAGTCCACCGACACTGTTACCCCATTTTACCAGAATATGTCCACCATTGCTGCCCAACTCCCAGATCCGGCTCCCCCAGCCGTCCTGCCTCCAAACATTCCCCCACCATCAGGACATCTGTCAGGTGTACTGCCACAAACATTCACAGGGGACCAGTCACAGAGCAAGAAGTTCATGCTGGAGTTCACAACCTTCAAGAACTTCAACCATGATGTCCCCCAGATCATTAACCCTTTCCAGCGTGCCAACCTCTTCCTATCCCTAATTAGAGGGGAAGCAGTAGACGACTGGACAATGGAGCAACTGGAGTGGCTAAACGAACAAGTTGAGAGTGGTCATCGTACCACGAGTGAAGGCCTTTGGGAAACCGTCACCCAGAGGTTCAAAGATGCATTCACAGACGGACAGGCCAAGCAGAAGGCTGCCAGAGAGTTAAAGGCCCTGTGGATGGAGAAAGGAGAACTGGACTCCTATGTAGCAAAGTTCAGAAGTTTGGCCAACAGAGCAGGCTACGACACAGACGAAGAGGCAACGTTGGACCTCTTCTCTCAAGGATTACCCAACCCACTGGTGAAGAACATCATCCAGTTCCATCACCCCAATGACTGGGACACATGGGTTGATGCTGCTCGACGGCAGCAACAAGATTACTTAGATTTCCAAATGCGCTTTGGGGTCGATACGAAGAAGGGAAAGACCCGCGACCAGTGGAAGGCCGCCTTTGGGGTCAAACCTGCACACTCTAGTCAGAGGGACCCAAATGCCATGGACACCTCTGCCGACAGAACCAGAGCGTGAGTCGCACTCACTGAAGATGAAAGACAGATATTGATGAAAGAGGGAAGATGCTTTCGCTGCAAAGCGCAAGGCCACATGTCTCGAGAATGCCTGAAGAAAGGGGCACGTGTGGCGGAGGCTACAGTCACACCCATTCGTAACAACCCACCGACTGTTGAAAAGAAGATGCCGACAAAGGAAGAAAAGGCACAGGAAATATGGGCCAATATGATGAAGGAAAGCGAGGAGGTACGGGCCATCCTGGTCGAGAAGGCATTTGCCAAAAAGGATTTTTGACTGGCTCTACCCCATTGGCCTGGGCACGAGCACTACATGTAACTTCTGTGTATACTAGTCGCTTCAAGTCTTTGAAAATACCAGTACATTTCGAAACTACACAGAAGACGACCGATCATGACATCCTGATAGATTCAGGAGCCACCAATAACTTTATCAGCCCAAGAATGGCAAGGACCATGGGATTAGGGATGCTGGCACTCCCTCAGGAAAAGAATATATGGAATATTGACGGGACTGCCAATCGAGCAGGAAAAATTACACATTATACTGATCTCAAGGTCCAAGTAGGAGAAAAAACCAAAGTCATCCGCTTCCTGGTCACCAATCTGGGAGAAGAAGACTTAATTCTCGGGTACCCATGGTTGGCTGTGTTTGAACCAACAATTAACTGGAGTGATGCAACTATGGACAAGGAATTCTACCCCATCCTCATCACTTCGTTAGGATACAACTATGCAGTCCGACATGTGACTATAGGTCGGGTAAAGGGAGAAGGAGAAGAGGAGGACCCAGGTTACTGTTATGTCACCAAAGCGTCAGAACTAGCCCAAAAGGCAGTAGAGGGGCACGCCGAAAAGACCTTTGCGGAGGTAGTACCCGAAGCCTATCACCGTCACTGGAAGGTGTTTTCAGAAGAAGAATCACAACGTTTCCCGCCCCCACGACCATGGGATCATGCTATTGAGTTTGCACCTGATACTCCGTCAGCGATCAACTGCAAAATCTACCTGTTGTCACAGGCAGAACAGACTGCCCTCATGTCATTCCTCAAAGAGCACCTTGCAAAAGGGTATATTTGTCCATCAAAATCACCATACGCATCGCCATTCTTCTTTATCAAGAAGAAAGATGGTAAACTTCGACCCGTCCAAGACTACCAACGAATAAATGCCCACACCATAAGGAATGCCTACCCCTTCCCCTCATTTCGGAACTTATCGATACCATGCGAGATAAATCTCTGTTCTCGAAAATGGATGTTCACTGGGGGTATAACAACATTAGGATTAGGGACAGAGATCAGTGCAAAGCGGCATTCAAAACCAATCAAGGGCTCTTTGAACCGAATGTCATGTTCTTTGGTCTCACCAATTCACCTGCCACCTTCCAGTCCATGATGAACCACATCTTCCGCGATCTCATCCTCACTGGCGAAGTAGTGGTATACATGGATGATATACTGGTGGCCACCGCAAATGATCTAGACCACCATCAAGAACGAGTCCACCAAGTGTTGGATATCCTGCATGAGCACGACCTGTATCTCAAACCAGCCAAATGCTCTTTTGAACAGCAGAGCGTGGAGTACCTAGGAGTTATCCTAGAGGAAGGACGTGTACAAATGGACCCAGTAAAAGTACAAGGAGTCCGGGAATGGCCAACACCCACATGCGTCAAAGACGTATGATCCTTCATTGGATTCTGTAACTTCTATCGACACTTTGTATGAGGGTTTTCTGGGATAGCTCAACTGTTGAATGGACTGTTGAAGAAGGATGTACCTTGGCATTGGGCAAGTGAACACCAGCGAGCTTTTGAACAAATTCGGGACATTGTTAGTTCAGAACCAGTCCTTCTACAACTGGACCTAAAAAGACCCTTTGAACTTGAAGTTGATGCATCCCACTTTGCCAACGGTGCCGTATTAAATCAGAGGGACACAACAGGACTGCTTCACCCGGTTGCTTTC